>JAJOZX010004536.1:230000-403825 GCA_023014485.1 Bathynomus jamesi | reverse complement strand
CACAAACAGCCTACCTAACTCTCTCTTACATTACCAATTTAGAAACTATAGACATTACCCCTAACTATACTTAAGTACGAACAACTTCCTACCCGATTTGTCACCTTAGAAACATCACCTAATTATACTCAGCACCAAAGATTAGGTCAGATAGGAAAAAACATGTCTAGGCCAGACCAAAGCAATACGAACAGTAGGGCGGCTCGTTTTTACACTTTTTTCGATATTTGATTGGGGGTAGTGCGGAAAAGTTGCGATTTGGAGAGAAAATAAAGTGTGTAAAATTTTTTTGATCTACGTCAATACCTTCCGGTGGCGGCGAGTCCTTAAAAATCGAAAAATAGGCCTAACGGGGTAGATTGGAAAATGGTTTTAATACTTACAAAATAAACAATAAAAATTTCAGCACAATCTGTTAATAACTTCCGGTGGCGTCTTAGTCGTTAAAACATCCAAAATATTGATTTAAAGCAAGTTTTAACAAGATGTTATACAAATGTTAATTCCGGTATATTTCTGTGCAAACAACCCTGAGAACACTATTATAGGCTTGATTAAATTAATAGCAGTCATTGAACAATGAACATTATATAAAAATTGTATAAAATTATATAAAAATTTTATGTGTTTTTAGGCCTATTTTTCGATTTTTAAGGACTCGCCGCCACCGGAAGGTATTGACGTAGATCAAAAAAATTTTGCACACTTTATTTTCTCTCCAAATCGCAACTTTTCCGCACTACCCCCAATCAAATATCGAAAAAAGTGTAAAAACGAGCCGCCCTAACGAACAGCCGCGTTGGTTCGTTTATGACTTGCTCTTGCCATTCAGCTTAGATTTAGTGATATTTACCCTTCAGTGACTTTTAGACTATATACATATATATATATATATATATACATACACGTCACCTCAATTTACATCTATAAAACCCATTAAAATGTCGTTGATTTTACTTACAGTGCATACAAATTACTAGTATAAACAAAATTATCTAATACCTACATATTAAATGAATAATTATAAAAATGTACCGGCGATACATGTATCGGTATCGGTATCGCTTAAGACATCTAGAAAGTATCGGCCTATCGGTATCGCCTAAGACGTTCTTCATGTATCGATGTATCGGTATCGCTTTAGCGATTTTCATGTATCGATGCCCATCACTGGTTATGGAACACATAACTGAGGAAATTGAAGAGGAAATAGAAATTTTTGGATATGCTGATGATGTAGCTGTTGGAACTAACATAGCACAATCTCTGGATAGAATTATGCAGAGGTGGGATGAGAGATTGAGGGAGTATGGACTGAAACTGAATTATGATAAAACTGAATATATGGTGGTAACGAGGGGAGCGAATGAGGATGGAATCTTTGTTGGGGAAGGGAAATGAAAAAGACGGACACATTTAAATACCTTAGTAGTGTGATAGAAAATGATACGGGTATGGATGCAGAGGTGAATGAAAGAATTGCTAAATATAACAGAAATGTTTCCTTCCTGTACCCCCTATTGAAAGATCAAAACATCCCTAAAAAGGTAAAGACGCATATATTGTATACTCAACAATATTGAAACCAAGGACGAGGGGAAAACTGCAAGCAGCTGAAATAAGGGTCCTGAGATTGATAGAAGGAGTAAGTAGATTGGATAAAATAAGGAACACTGAAATAAGAAAGCGATTGGGTGTAACTTCGGTTAATGAGAATATTGAGAGGAACCAACTGAGATGGTACGGGCATGTCCAACGAATGCCGATGGAAAGGACAGCAAGAAGAATGCTGGAATGGACCCTCAAAACAGAAGACCAGTTGGAAGACCCAAGATCCGATGGATGGATAACATCAAGAGTGCTGTCGAGAAGTGTGGAATCAGTCTCCAACGGGCGAACTTGATGTGTGGAGATCGTAAGGCATGGAGGGGTCTCGTCCGAGGGCTCCCAACTGACAGACCGCTTTAGGTTTACCAGGCGCCTGGTAAGAAAGGTAAGAAAGAGGCAGAGTACATATACATGTTTAATAAGCAAAGAACCACAGGGAAAAGGGAAACACAAAGTCCGAGCGCTTTCGTGATATATTCACATCTTCAGGGACAAGAGAGAAATAGACAGAATTTACAAAATAAATGAGTTAAATACACAAGCGTAAAAATTCCCCAGTAGGCAACTCAATCTAAAAACAATAAAAGCAATCTAAAACTTCCCCAGTAGATAACTTAATCTAAAGGCTACTAAATTATTGAATACATAAAAACTATATAAAAGAAATTATACAATTAACATGTACACATAAAGTGATAACAGTTATTAGAAATTATATTTATTTAATTAAAACAGGCAATTAAGTGGCAAGAATGCAGTAGTCTAAGGAAACAAAGGACATGGCGCAAACATCAACACGTGCTATTTCCAAAATATTCCGTCATCTATTGGGGAAGCGAAAAATCCCCCAATAGGCAACTCAATCTAAAAACAATCTAAAATTTCCCCAATAAAGTCTAAATTCTACTAAAATATCGAGTACATAAAAACTATATAAAAGAAATAATACAATTAAACTGTACACATAAAAATTATAACAATTATTAAAATAATATTTATTTAATTAAAACAAGCAATTAAGTGACAAGAATGCGGTCAGAATATTCTGGCAATGTATGAGTCTAATTTGTAAAGCCCAGGGCTAATATTAAGAACAAAATCAACATTATTCTTGATCACACTCGATTCATTTATATTTCTACTAACAGTAGATTTACTAAAACTTGAATTGCCTATTGGGGATTTTTTGCTTCCCCGATAGGTGACGGAATATTTTGGAAATAGCACGTGCTGATGTTTGCGCTATGTACTTTGTTTCCTTAGACTACTGCATTCTTGCCACTTAATTTGCCTGTTTTAATTAAATAAATACTATTTCTAATAACTGTTATCATTTTATGTGTACATATTAATTGTATAATTTCTTTTATATAGTTTTTTAGGTATTTAATAATTTAGTAGCCTTTAGATTAAGTTATCTATTGGGAAAGTTTTAGATTGCTGTGAAAAATGCTCTGTATGAATTGGTCCACAATTAACCCACCCCTTATATCTCCAGTCTAACTATAGAGTAGATCAAGTCTAGCCTAGAGGGGTCAGCCTAGAGATTCCGGAAATGGTCCAGAGCGGGCAGATAAATTGAGGTCCACATTAGGATTCCTCACCAAACTAGGTTAGGGCAATCTACCTTTACCTTTGTTAAGCTATGAGTTGATGCTGGGTCTTAGGCCACAATGTAGGCCTAAGTTGTCTGACCCAGCTTAATTTAATGAGTCTACGTAAAACTGGGTTAAAAACACAATTAGTCACTTACTGCTAGTTATTACAGAGTCCCTTTTTCCGTCCTTGTTTAATTGTTAAGAGCGTACTTGCTGGTGGGGATCTTTTTCGTTGTCTGTTCTCGTCCCTTCCCCCGTTCCGTCCTCTCGCCCCGTTCCTCGTTTTCGTTCTCCTTTGTCTTCCTTTTTTTCGCGGTTGGTTGATCGGTAATGTATATCTATTACCGAGCACGCTCTTGTCACACAGTATATAAATACTAGTGTGGAGAATAACTCTGGTGAGCAACCAATTGGTTTCATCCACCCAGTTATTGACACAAAAGGAATTTAATAATTGTTAGATTAACTACCTACCTACTCAGTGAACCATTTTCGTTACCTCCCAACTACCCACTCATCAATTTTCCATATACTGGGGGCCCCGGGAGATAAAAATTTTGGTGTCATTGTCACCAATTTTTATGTCTGAGTGTAGACTAGCTAACTATTTGACTGTAAATGCCTGTTAATCTGATTAACAGTGCCTATCCTCACCTTCTCATGGAGAAGGTGTAGCATTTAATTAGAAGGGAAAATATACATCCATAGGATGAAACTGTCTATGGTCTTTACCATAAGAAAAGAAAAAGTGAAAGTTAGAAGATAAAATTACAATTCCCCAGCATCTATTTTTTGTTGTAAAATAGTCGCGCCTTTAATGCTGTTTTCGCTGAGGTCTTGTGTCTGTCATGTTGAAGTCCTTAATTTGACCCCTTGTTACCCCGTCTGCCCTGGTCTGAGTTCTGAAACTCTAGCCAGAGGCCAGTATTGTCTTGGAGTACTGTCATGTATGAGAACAAGTCCCCTACCTTAATTGTGTCAGACCAATCCTTCTTAGTCTTTGTTTATGTCTCTCCCTTAGACCCATCAAGTACTCAGTTTTCCACTGTTTAATGAAATGAGCTTTAACTCTAGTTAAATGTTGTAACTTAGTCAGCTCATCATGTCGTTGAGTCCAGTTGGTCTTCTGAAGATCTATATGTAGTCCGGCAGGAGACTAACTTGTTCTCCCGAATCAAATGATTTGGAGTTAATGGTTCCGGGTCATTAATGTTGTCACTCACATAAGTGAGTGGTCTATTGTTGATGATGTTCTCAATCTCAGCCAGGAGAGTGAGCATCTCAAATAAGTGTATCTGTTTTTTACCAATTGCTTTCTTCAAGCAATTCTTTACTGTTTGTATTTTCCTCTCCCAGATAGAACCATACCAAGGAGAGGCAACCGGAATATACTTCCACTTTATGTTTGAATTTTGTATATATAATTGTGGTTAGTTCATCGCTTAACAAGTCGTGGATGACTTGTTCAACAGCCTTGAAATATGTAGCATTGTCAGTCCAAACTGTCTTTGGTACTGAATGTCGTGCACAGAATCTCTTAAAGCAGCAACAAAAGATTCTGCTGTAAGGTCCTCCACAACATCCAGATAAACAGCTCGTGAGGCAGCACATGTAAACAGTACAATGTACATTTTTTGTTCAGTGTCAACCACCCCTACAGTCAATGCTCCTGGATAGTCAATGCCTACAGTCTCAAAGGGTCTGTTGAGAGTAACTCTCTCCTCTGGCAAAGCAGGAGGATTTGGTTCCTATAGGGCCTAGCATGAATACGCCTACATGTGACCACTCACTCAGGACTGTTTTAACAGTTGCGAAAAATGCTCTGTATGAATGGTCCACAATTAACCACCCCTTTTTCTCCAGTTTACTATAAAGTAGATCAAGTCTAGCCTAGAGGGGTCAGCCTAGAGATTCCGGAAATGTCCAGAGCGGACAGATAAATTGAGGTCCACAGTAGGATTCCTCACCAAGATTAGGTTAGGGCAATCTACCTTCACCTTTGTTAAGCTATGAGTTGATGCTGGTCTTAGGCCACAATGTAGGCCTAACTTGTCTGACCCAGCTTAATTTAATGTGATTAACTTACTGGGGTAAAAACTCAATTAGTCACTTACTGTTTGTTATTGGAGTGTCTCCCTTCTCCGGTTGTGTAATTGTCGAGAGCGCACTTGCTGGTACGTCCTCTCGCCCCGTTCCTCGTTTTCGTTCTCCTTTGTTCTCCTCTTCGCGGGCTTTTTTCACCAGCGTTGTCTTGGTTTTTCCTCGGTTGGTTGAGCGGTAATGTATCTATTACCGAGCACGCTCCTCCCACACAGTATATAAATACTAGTGTGGAGAATAACTCTGGTGAGCAACCAATTGGTTTCATCCACCCAGTTATTGACATAAAAGGAATTTAATAATTGTTAGATTAACTACCTACCTACTCAGTGAACCATTTTCGTTACCTCCCAACTACCCACTCATCAGTTTTCCATATACTGGGGGCCCGGGAGATAAAAATTTTGGTGTCATTGTCACCAATTTTTGTGTCTGAGTGTAGACTAGCTAACTATTAACTGTAAATGCCTGTTAATCTGATTAACAGTGCCTATCCTCACCTTCTCATGGAGAAGGTGTAGCATTTAATTAGAAGAGAAAATATCATCCATAGGATGAAACTGTCTATGGTCTTTACCATAAGAAAAAGAAAAAATGAAAGTTAGAAGATAAAATTACAATTCCCCAGCATCTATTTTTTGTTGTAAAATAGTCGCGCCTTAATGCTGTTTGTCACTGAGGTCTTGTGTCTGTCAATGTTGTAGTAGGATGCGTTACCACTCCTACTGTCAAAGGAATAGTTACTGGAAGTTCAGTGTCTCCAGTTGTTACTGTCAGTGGAGAAGGTTCTCCAAAGTCCATTGTTTTGGGTCCAGACTCTAAAGGGTACAAAAGAGAAATGTCTCTTGTTGTGTCACCGTTGAAGTCCTTAATTTGACCACTCTTGTTACCCGTCTGCCCCTGGTCTGAGTTCTGAAACTCTAGCCAGAGGCCAGTATTGTCTTGGAGTACTGTCATGTATGAGAACAAGGTCCCCTACCTTAATTGTGTCAGACCAATCCTTCTTAGTCATTTGTTTATGTCTCTCCCTTAGACCCATCAAGTACTCAGTTTTCCACTGTTTAATGAAATGAGCTTTAACTCTAGTTAAATGTTGTAACTTAGTCTGGAGTTCATTATGTCGTTGAGTCCAGTTTGGGTCTTCTGAAGAGTCTATATTGTAGTCCGGCAGGAGACTAACTTGTTCTCCCCGAATCAAATGATTTGGAGTTAATGGTTCCGGGTCATTAATGTTGTCACTCACATAAGTGAGTGGTCTATTGTTAATGATGTTCTCAATCTCAGCCAGGAGAGTGAGTAACCCAAATAAGTGTATCTGTTTTTTTGCCAATTGCTTTCTTCAAGCAATTCTTTACTGTTTGTATATTCCTCTCCCAGATAGAACCATACCAAGGAGAGGCAACCGGAATAATACTTCCACTTTATGTTTGAATTTTGTATATATAATTGTGTGATTTCATTGCTTAACAAGTCGTGGATGACTTGTTCACCAGCTTTGAAATATGTAGCATTGTCAGTCCAAACTGTCTTTGGTACTGAATGTCGTGCACAGAATCTCTTAAAGACAGCAACAAAAGATTCTGCTGTAAGGTCCTCCACAACATCCAAATAAACAGCTCGTGAGGCAGCACATGTAAACAGTACAATGTACATTTTTTGTTCAGTGTCACCCACCCCTACAGTCAATGCTCCTGTATAGTCAATGCCTACAGTCTCAAAGGGTCTGTTGAGAGTAACTCTCTCCTCTGGCAAAGAGGAGGATTTGGTTTCCTATAGGGCCTAGCATGAATACGCCTACATGTGACACACTCACTCAGGACTGTTTTAACCAGGGTTGTGGAGTCGGTCCAAAATTTTCCGACTCCGACTCCAACTCCGACTCCACACATTGTCAAAAATTCGACTCGACTCCGACTCCGACTCCACACATTGTAAAAAATCTAAAAATCCGACTCCGACTCCTCACATTTAAATATACGACTCCGACTCCTCTAGTGTTTCACTTTATAATTATCATAATAATAAGATATTTCATCACCACCACACTAAGTGTGAAATTTTATATTTTATATTTTATATTTAAATAATATTAATTGTATATTCTGAAAATGTAAAAAAAAAAATATTAAAAAAACTTAATCTAGGGGCTGGGCTATCAATGAATAAGGTTTATTGACCAAAAAAACTAAATAACCTAAATGTTAGTATTTAGGATTTAGAAATTAAGGGTGACACAGGACACAGAAATTGGAGTCGGAGTCGGAAGTTTTTTACCGACTCCGACTCCGACTCCGCCCTGAAACGTGCGACTCCACGACTCCGACTCCGACTCCACAACCCTGGCTTTTAACAGTGATCCTTCCCTTGGGTATCCAATAAGTTTTTCTTAATGTAGTTAGTGTCTGTGGTACCCCCATATGATATACATCATTGTGTGTTTTTCTGATGATTAATATTGTTAAATAGCTAAATCTAGGTAAAAGGATTGGATGTTTGCTTTTGTATGACAGTTTTGATTTGTCTAATCTCCCTTTACACCTTAGAAGGCCTTCCTCATCTCTGAACAAGTTTAGATCCACAACTACTGATGGTACAGGTTCTTTTGTTTGTTTCCCATTAGTTAAGAATTCTAACTCTTTATTGTACTCTTTTGTTGTGCATGGCCTATCCAGTATTTGGTTGCAACTTCTGTATAATTATGATTATTTTTATTTAGCTGTTTGTTAATTGTAGCTAAACAGTTGTGAGCAAACCTCAAACAGTAGGCTGTGACCCTAACAAGTTTACTGAAATCAGAATAACGTTCATAATTAGTGATTGGTTCAACCTTTTCATTTGAAAAGATTAAATTTAATGTCAAGTTAACTTGTTCCACAGGCCATTGGTCTGTATTACAGAGCCACTTAGGTCCCATAAACCAAGTTTTGTTTGACTTCAACAACTTGTAGGATAAACCTCTGGTCAGAAAGTCTGCTGGATTGTTTAGTTGGAACATAGTGAAAGTTTACTTGTAGGCTTTCATTAGCGTCAGCTATTTCTTTTAGCCTATTTCTTACAAAGATATTCTTACTATTAATGCTATCATTCTGTATCCAGGCAAGACAAATCTGACTGTCAAGCCAGACGTGGATATGAGTTAAGTACACATCATAGTAAGCATCCTTAAGCAATGAAATGGTTTTAATGGCTAATGTAGCAGCCAATAGTTCCAATGAGGTATGGTTCGGGTAGGTTTGAGAGGTGCAACTTTCCCTTTTGCATAAATTAGATGACTTTCTGTAGGGCTTACGAGATACGCACAGCACCCATAAGCTTGTGTGCTTGCATCAGCAAACACATGAAGTCTCTGGGGCTTATCCCTAAACCCACAGCACCTTTGAATTTTAATGTTCTGCACTTTTGTTAAATCAGTAGCTAACTTCTTCCAAGATTTTTGATTTTCATTTGTTATTGGATCATCCCACCCAACATTTGTCCTCCAAATTTCTTGGAGGAGAATCTTTGATTTTATTGTTGAAGGCAGGAATAGACCCATAGGATCAAAAATTTTGGAAGCCTCTGATAATATTTGTCTTTTAGTATTTGCTTCCTCATCAAGTTTAAAACCTTTAGTACAGATTGAATCATGACTGTTAGAAGTTGCATCCAAATACCAGTTCATACCTAAAGTTTTAACTCTGTCTGATGGCTCAGTAAGACCATTATTATCCTTTAAAATCTTTTTGTTTAAATCCTCATCATTTGAAATCCACTCTCTAAGTTCAAAGTTACCTTGTTGCATAATGTTTTGAGAGTGTTCATAGACTTCAGATAATTCAGATTTTGTTGCTGTTGAGCCTATTAGATTGTCTACGTAAAAATGTTCCTTAAGGAAGTTCAATGTTAAAGAGTTATTAAACTGGTTCAAATGATGTCCAATTGTCAATGCTAATAGGCTAGGTGAGCAATTGGCTCCAAACAACACAACATTAAATCTATAGGTTATGAACCCTTTATTCAAATCAAATGGATCCTTGAACCATAAGAACCTAAGTTGGTTCTTATCATATTCATTTTTAAGATTTATTCTCAAAAATGCCTTTGAAATGTCACTTTGTACGGCATATTTGTCTAACCTGAACCTCAGTAAGATCTTCACAAGGTCAGAAATGAGATTAGGACCCTCAATCAAGCAATCATTCAAACTGTGTTTATCACTGTCTTTGAGGCTACAGTTATATACTACTCTGAGTTTTGTTGTTGGGGCATCTTGTCGATAAACCCCCCTGTGGGTTAAATAAGGACAACCATCTTTTTTAAAAGGGTTATTTGTTACTTCTTCAATGAAGCCTTTCTGTAGCTGTTCTTTGAAGACATCACTGTACTTTTTAATATTATTATCTTGTTTGAGTTTTTTCATTACTTTATATAAATGTCCTTTAGCTACTTTGAGATTGTCTCTTAAAGTTGGACAATTTATTTTCCAAGGTAACTCAATAAAATAACTATTGTCTTTGCACTGAATGGTGTCTTCAAATCTTTCTACCATTAACTGATCTTCTGAAGTTTGATTTGTGTCATGTATACCCACAGATTCTAGCAACCATAAAGTTTGAATTGCCTCATCCAAAGTTTCATTTGATAATGATGAATTAATGTTCTCAGTTGAGATAATATTATTCAAAGTGTTGCTATTCTTACAGGTGTTATGTAGGACTGAGTTGAGGCACATAGTATTTGTTGGTCATGAACTGTTTTGGTTTAGGTCTAGGTTGTATTCTGATAGGTCACCCAAAGGGGCTATCCCTGATAGTCTGAATAGCTATACCATTACCTATCTCTACTATGCCCTTATGAATAAGATTAATATAATCTGCCCCCATTAGCATTTCAATGTTAGCTACTGTGTTGTTAGTGATATGTCTATCAGCTATTTTGTAGTGTTTTCCCAAATGATTTATGGTTTGTTCTAGTTTGGGTATAACCAGTTTGTTTTGTCCTACTTTAGAAATAATAACTGCTTTTTCAATTTTCTTGAATTTACTTTCTAAATGTAGTTCCAGGTCAATTGTCTTATAGCTATTTTTGTCCGAGTTATCCTTAACAAAGGATGCAATATTGAGGTTTTGTTCATTCGGGTTTGGTGTCAAACCCAATTTATTAACTACATTTTTTGAAACAAATGTTTGTTGAGAACAACAGTCTATAAGACATCTCACTGGAGTGGTACTACCCTCACTATTCACTAAGTCCAAAGTAATAGTTGGTAAAAGAATCTCAGTGTTTCTTGTTACATTGTTTGAACAAGCAGAATGTCCCATGAAAGTGGCATTTTCTTGTTACCTTTGTTTGGGGAGGTATCTTTTGAGTTTGAGTACTATTGTTTGGACACTTTGGTGAATCACACTTGATGAGACATGTCGTAAACTTTTACAAAACTTACACTTGAATCTTAACCTAGATTTACAGTCTTTCTTATAATGTCCCTGGCCAGTACACTTTTTACACAGGTTCAACTGTTCACATCTTTTAGCCCTTTGGTTAAAGTCTGAATATTTGTCACACCCAGTACTACTGTGTTCATTACTTGCACAAAATTTGCAATGTGGTGTGTAAGTTGAGGCAGCAGTTACATTAAAGTTCTGTAATGTAGGTGTTCGTGTATTATAGTTGGTCACATTTGATTCTACAGTATCAAGTTTTGTCTGTTTGGCTGTAGCTAGTTGGTCTCTGGGAACAGTCTTTGGTTTATCCATAGTCTGGGTCTTGTGTGTTGGAAAATCTCTCAATTTGTAATTAGTTAGGATATTGGGGAAGTGTTTTCTTATTTGTTCAGATTAGGATAATTTTCTCCCGTCTTTAGAATTAAAATATCTTTAACCCTCGAAGGAAGGCACCTAAGTACTATGCCTTGTATAATCCAAGATGAAGCTTTAATATCTATCTCATTGCTAACCAGTTGTCCTATAATAGCTTCTAATTTGTATAAAAAATTTCCATATCACTATGGTTATCTTTTATGGGTCCAAATTCAAAAATTTGTTGAGATAATTCATATACAATCTCATCTTTATTAATGTAATTACGTTTTAAAAGATCAATAGCTACTTCATATGAATTCCCTACGGCTGGTAAATAGGCTATCAGGTTATATAGGCTGGGCCTTTAAGGGAACTAGTAAGTAACTAAACTTTTCAACAGTTGAAATATAAGGTTATTACCTATTAAATTCTCAAATTTGTCAATGAAAGATGGGAATTGTACCGTGTCCCCTTCAAATGTTGGTACTAGCAAAATGGGTAACTGAGCCCTCAATTCTTGTGACTCAGGATTTAGCATGCCACTTAAATTTTGTTGAAGGTTAGCCTACTTTGATTAAAATCAGAATTAGGTTTTTTTGGTGTTAAGTCAGTCAACGAGACCGTAGTCTCCTTAATTGCTGTTCAATTGAGATTACCTGATCATCATCATCAGCGTAAAGGTCTATCAATTGTTCTTCAGCCATTTCGGATTCAACTAACTCTGAAATACTCTCATTAATGGCTATTATTTCCTTCTTTTTAGTTTCCAATTTAAGAATTACACTCTCTATATTTTCCTTACCTGGTTGTGTAATATTGTTAAAAGTGTTCACAGCCTTTGTAACAGCTCCCAACTTTGCCCCCCTTTTCTTTTTTAACTTTTTCAATTCCGCACTGTCCATGTCTAAGTCAAAATTTTTAACTGGGGATCGTAATGAAATAGAGGACAAAAGAAATTACCAGAGAAGAGAGAGCACAGACAAAACAGTCAAGTTCAAATTTGGTTTAATCCCCCCCAAGTACTTGTGTGTCACTCAGGTCTAAGCTTATAAGAGAATGAGACTCCTTAAATGTAAATGTTTCCTAGTTAGGCCCTAGGTTGTAGACCTAATTAGGCTTGATTAGGTTAGCTTAGGCTTAGGCTTAGGCTAGACCATTTAGCCTAATTCTGCAATTTTTGTTAAGTAAGGTTAAGGTTTGTAAATTCCCCACACACGGACCACCAATGCGAAAAATGCTCTGTATGAATTGGTCCACAATTAACCCACCCCTTATTTCTCCAGTTTAACTATAGAGTAGATCAAGTCTAGCCTAGAGGGGTCAGCCTAGAGATTCCGGAAATGGTCCAGAGCGGGCAGATAAATTGAGGTCCACAGTAGGATTCCTCACCAAGATTAGGTTAGGGCAATCTACCTACACCTTTGTTAAGCTATGAGTTGATGCTGGGTCTTAGGCCACAATGTAGGCCTAACTTGTCTGACCCAGCTTAATTTAATGTGATTAACTTACTGGGGTAAAACTCAATTAGTCACTTACTGTTTGTTATTGGAGTGTCTCCCTTCTCCGGTTGTGTAATTGTCGAGAGCGCACTTGCTGGTACGTCCTCTCGCCCCGTTCCTCGTTTTCGTTCTCCCTTTGTTCTCCTCTTCGCGGGGCTTTTTTCACCAGCGTTGTCTTGGTTTTTTCCTCGGTTGGTTGAGCGGTAATGTATCTATTACCGAGCACGCTCCTCCCACACAGTATATAAATACTAGTGTGGAGAATAACTCTGGTGAGCAACCAATTGGTTTCATCCACCCAGTTATTGACATAAAAGGAATTTAATAATTGTTAGATTAACTACCTACCTACTCAGTGAACCATTTTCGTTACCTCCCAACTACCCACTCATCAGTTTTCCATACAGTGATCCTTCCCTTGGGTATCCAATAACTTTTCTTAATGTAGTTAGTGTCTGTGGTACCCCCATATGATATACATCATTGTGTGTTTTTCTGATGATTAATGTTGTCAAATAGCTAAATCTAGGTAAAAGGATTGATGTTTGCTTTTGTATGACAGTTTTGATTTGTCTAATCTCCCTTTACACCTTAGAAGGCCTTCCTCATCTCTGAACAAGTTTAGATCCACAACTATTGATGGTACAGGTTCTTTTGTTTGTTTCCCATTAGTCAAGAATTCTAACTCTTTATTGTACTCTTTGTTGTGCATGGCCTATCCAGTACTTGGTTGCAACTTCTGTATAATTATGATTGTTTTTATTTAGCTGTTTGTTAATTGTAGTTAAACAGTTGTGAGCAAACCTCAAACAGTAGGCTGTGACCCTGACAAGTTTACTGAAATCAGAATAACGTTCATAATTAGTGATTGTTCAACCTTTTCATTTGAAAAGATTAAATTTAATGTCAAGTTAACTTGTTCCACAGGCCATTGGTCTGTATTACAGAGCCACTTAGGTCCCATAAACCAAGTTTTGTTTGACTTCAAAACTTGTAGGATAAACCTCTGGTCAGAAAGTCTGCTGGATTTTGTTTAGTTGGAACATAGTGAAACTTTACTTGTAGGCTTTCATTAGCTTCAGCTAATTCTTTTAGCCTATTTCTTACAACGATATTCTTACTATTAATGCTATCATTCCGTATCCAGGCAAGACAAATCTGACTGTCAAGCCAGACGTGGATATCAGTTATGTTCACATCATGGTAAGCATCCTCAAGCAATGAAATGGTTTTAATGGCTAATGCAGCAGCCAATAGTTCCAATTGAGGTATGATTCTGGTAGGTTTGAGAGGTGCAACTTTCCCTTTTGCATAAATTAGATGACTTTCTGTAGGACTTACAAGATACGCACAGCACCCATAAGCTTGTGTGCTTGCATCAGCAAACACATGAAGTCTCTGGGGCTTATCCCTAAACCCACAGCATCTTTGAATTTTAATGTTCTGCACTTTTGTTAAATCAGCAGCTAACTTCTTCCAAGATTTTTGATTTTCATTTGTTATTGGATCATCCCACCCAACATTTGTCCTCCAAATTTCTTGGAGGAGAATCTTTGATTTTATTGTTGAAGGCAGGAATAGACCCATAGGATCAAAAATTTTGGAAGCCTCTGATAATATTTGTCTTTTAGTATTTGCTTCCTCATCAAGTTTAAAACCTTTAGTACAGATTGAATCATGACTGTTAGAAGTTGCATCCAAATACCAGTTCATACCTAAAGTTTTAACTCTGTCTGATGGCTCAGTAAGACCATTATTATCCTTTAAAATCTTTTTGTTTAAATCTTCATCATTTGAAATCCACTCTCTAAGTTCAAAGTTACCTTGTTGCATAATGTTTTGAGAGTGTTCATAGACTTCAGATAATTCAGATTTTGTTGTTGTTGAGCCTATTAGATTGTCTACGTAAAAATGTTCCTTAAGGAAGTTCAATGTTAAAGAGTTATTAAACTGGTTCAAATGATGTCCAATTGTCAATGCTAATAGGCTAGGTGAGCAATTGGCTCCAAACAACACAACATTAAATCTATAGGTTATGAACCCTTTATTCAAATCAAATGGATCCTTGAACCATAAGAACCTAAGTTGGTTCTTATCATATTCATTTTTAAGATTTATTCTCAAAAATGCCTTTGAAATGTCACTTTGTACGGCATATTTATCTAACCTGAACCTCAGTAAGATCTTCACAAGGTCAGAAATGAGATTAGGACCCTCAATCAAGCAATCATTCAAACTGTGTTTATCACTGTCTTTGAGGCTACAGTTATATACTACTCTGAGTTTTGTTGTTGGGGCATCTTGTCGATAAACCCCCCTGTGGGTTAAATAATGACAACCATCTTTTTGAAAAGGGTTATTTGTTACTTCTTCAATGAAGCCTTTCTGTAGCTGTTCTTTGAAGACATCATTATATATTTGAATATTATTATCTTGTTTGAGTTTTTTCATTACTTTATATAAATGTCCTTTAGCTACTTTGAGATTGTCTCTTAAAGTTGGACAATTTATTTTCCAAGGTAACTCAATAAAATAACTATTGTCTTTGCACTGAATGGTGTCTTCAAATCTTTCTACCATTAACTGATCTTCTGAAGTTTGATTTGTGTCATGTATACCCACAGATTCTAGCAACCATAAAGTTTGAATTGCCTCATCCAGAGTTTCATTTGATAGCGATGAATTAATGTTCTCAGTTGATATAATATTATTCAAAGTGTTGCTATTCTTACAGGTGTTATGTAGGACTGAGTTGAGGCACATAGTATTTGTTAGTCATGAACTGTTTTGGTTTAGGTCTAGGTTGTATTTGGATAGGTCACCCAAAGGGGCTATCCCTGATGGAGTCTGAATAGCTATACCATTACCTAGCTTCACTATGCCCTTATGAATAAGATTAATATAATCTGCCCCCATTAACATTTCAATGTTAGCTACTGTGTTGTTAGTGATATGTCTATCAGCTATTTTGTAGTGTTTTCCCAAATGATTTATGGTTTGTTCTAGTTTGGGTATAACCAGTTTGTTTTGTCCTACTTTAGAAATAATAACTGCTTCAATTTTCTCTAATTTATTTTCTAAATGTAGTTCCAGGTCAATTGTCTTATAACTATTTTTGTCCGAGTTATCCTTAACAAAGGATGCAATATTGAGGTTTTGATCATTCGGGTTTGGTGTCAAACCCAATTTATTAACTACATTTTGCGAAACAAATGTTTGTTGAGAACAACAGTCTATAAGACATCTCACTGGAGTGGTGCTACCTCACTATTCACTAAGTCCAAAGTAATAGTTGGTAAAGAATCTCAGTTTCTTGTTACGTTGTTTGAGCAAACAGAATGTCCCATGAAAGTGGCATTTTCTTGATTACCTTTGTTGTGGTGGAGGTATCTTTTGAGTTGAGTACTATTGTTTGGACACTTTGGTGAATCACACATTGATGAGACATGTCGTAAACTTTTACAAAACTTACATTTGAATCTTAACCTAGATTTACAGTCTTTCTTATAATGTCCCTGGCCAGTACACTTTTTACATAGGTTCAACTGTTCACATCTTTTAGCTCTTTGGTTAAAGTCTGAATATTTGTCACACCCAGTACTACTGTGTTCATTACTTGCACAAAATTTGCAATGTAGTGTGTAAGTTGAGGCAGCAGTTACATTAAAGTTCTGTAATGTAGGTGTTCGTGTATTACAGTTGGTCACATTTGATTCTACAGTATCAAGTTTTGTCTGTTTGGCTGTAGCTAGTTGGTCTCTGGGAACAGTCTTTGGTTTATCCAAGGTCTGGGTCTTATTTTGTGTTGGAATATTTCTCAATTTGTAATTAGTTAGGATATTGGGAAAGTGTTTTCTGATATCTTCAAGATTAGGATAATTTTCTCCCGTCTTTAGAACTAAAATATCTTTAACCCTCAAAGGAAGGCACCTAAGAACTATGCCTTGTATAATCCAAGATGAAGCTTTAATATCTATCTCATTGCTAACCAGTTGTCCTATAATAGCTTCTAATTTTGTATAAAAAATTTCCATATCACTATGGTTATCTTTTATGGGTGCAAAATCAAAAATTTGTTGAGATAATTCATATACAATCTCATCTTTATTAATGTAATTACGTTTTAAGAGATCAATAGCTACTTCATATGAATTCCCTACGGCTGGTAAATAGGCTATCAGGTTATAGGCTGGGCCTTTAAGGAAACTAGTTAAGTAGCTAAACTTATCAACAGTTGAAATATAAGGTTTATTACCTATTAAACTCTCAAATTTGTCAATGAAAGATGGGAATTGTACCGTGTCCCCTTCAAATGTTGGTACTAACAAAATGGGTAACTGAGCCCTCAATTCTCGTGACTCAGGATTTAGCATGCCACTTAAATTTTGTTGAAGGTTAGCTCTACTTTGATTAAAATCAGAATTAGGTTTATTTGGTGTTAAGTCAGTCAAACGAGACCGTAGTCTCCTTATTTGCTGTTCAATTGAGATTACCTGAACATCATTATCAGCGTAAAGGTCTATCAATTGTTCTTCAGCCATTTCGGATTCAACTAACTCTGAAATACTCTCATCAATGGCTATTATTTCCTTCTTTTTAGTTTCCAATTTAAGAATTACACACTCTAAATCTTCCTTACCTGGTTGTGTAATATTGTTAAAAGTGTTCACGGCCTTTGTAACAGCACCCAACTTTGCCCCCCTTTTCTTTTTTAACTTTTTCATTTCCGCACTGTCCATGTTTAAGTCAAAATTGTTTAACTGGAGATCGTAATGAAATAGAGGACAAGAAGAAATTACCAGAGAAGAGAGATCACAGACAAAACAGTCAAGTTTTAAATTTGGTTTAATCCCCCCAAGTACTTATGTGTCACTCAGGTCTAAGCTTATAAGAGAATGAGACTCCTTAAATGTAAATGTTTCCTAGTTAGGCCCTAGGTTGTAGACCTAATTAGGCTTGATTAGGTTAGGCTTAGGCTAGACCATTTAGCCTAATTCTGCAATTTTGTTAAGTAAGGTTAAGGTTTGTAAATTCCCCACACACGGACCACCAATGTGAAAAATGCTCTGTATGAATTGGTCCACAATTAACCCACCCCTTATATCTCCAGTCTAACTATAGAGTAGATCAAGTCTAGCCTAGAGGGGTCAGCCTAGAGATTCCGGAAATGGTCCAGAGCGGGCAGATAAATTGAGGTCCACAGTAGGATTCCTCACCAAACTAGGTTAGGGCAATCTACCTTTACCTTTGTTAAGCTATGAGTTGATGCTGGGTCTTAGGCCACAATGTAGGCCTAAGTTGTCTGACCCAGCTTAATTTAATGAGTCTACGTAAAACTGGGTTAAAAACACAATTAGTCACTTACTGCTAGTTATTAGAGAGTCCCTTTTTCCGTCCTTGTTTAATTGTTAAGAGCGTACTTGCTGGTGGGGATCTTTTTCATTGTCTGTTCTCGTCCCTTCCCCCTTTCCGTCCTCTCGCCCCGTTCCTCGTTTTCGTTCTCCTTTGTCTTCCTTTTTTTCGCGGTTGGTTGATCGGTAATGTATATCTATTACCGAGCACGCTCTTGTCACACAGTATATAAATACTAGTGTGGAGAATAACTCTGGTGAGCAACCAATTGGTTTCATCCACCCAGTTATTGACACAAAAGGAATTTAATAATTGTTAGATTAACTACCTACCTACTCAGTGAACCATTTTCGTTACCTCCCAACTACCCACTCATCAGTTTTCCATATTGCTTTTATTGTTTTAGATTTAGGTTGAGTTGCCTATTGGAGATTTTTTACGCTTGTGTATTTAACTGATTTATTTTGTAAATTCTGTTTATTTCTCTCTTGTCCCTGAAGATGTGAATACATCACGAAAGCGCTCGGACTTCGTGTTTCCTTTTCCCTGTGGTTCTTTGCTTGTTAAAAAGATCACGTGTTGCTTTGTGATTTCTTTACATACATGTTTAAGTGCCCTAAGTTCCCTGCCCTTAACATGCCCCCGGCTCTAAGCATATAATTATATATGCTATGGTAGCAGTGAACAAAAGAACACGTTTTCTTATGAAAAACGGTAATATATGTCAATGATCGAAAGATGACAAAATGAATATTAACTTAGGAAATAAGTAATAATTATTACTAATTTCCCTTTTTGCTATCTTTTAAATCATAAGTTTGATATTTGTACAAATTTGATGGAATTTTACCTGAAAAAAGTGACGTTTATATAGGATCGCGATGTTGTGGTTCAGTTCATGAGTAAAATTAATACAGTTCTTATTTCGGCCAAATTTCAAATGCCAGACGCAGTTCCGAGTTCATAATAGTTTGGGGTAAAATTTTACAGTCCAGACGTGGCTGGAAGACAGCACATAAGCCACGCCCACATTTCAGATCAGCACGTTATATGACGTCACCATGACGTCATTGTGATGAAAAATAATGGGATAACTATAATTTATATAGCCTACGGCCCTACAGTATACGAGCTATATTAAACTTAATGTGTTGCAAAATTGTTAAGCACAGACATTGCGAAGCTTACGAAGCGCCAGAAAACAGAAGTTAATGCACAGGACAGTACATAGATAAAGGTAAGTTGCCAGATTTTTGAAATGCCCATTCGGGACAAAAAATTTCTGAGGTTTTTTTTTTTTTTAAGACCAAATTTTTTTCAAATTGAAACTAGATTTCTTCAACAGTTACAACAAACAAAATTAGAAATTTCTTATTAAAATAATGCTTAACAATTAAACATCGTGAATAATATTGAAATTATTATACATAATATTGAAATATCGTAAATAATATTGAAATTATCATAGCATATTAAATATTGTAGTATACTTCGCTTTACTAATTATATTATGACATACGTCAATATTTTTCTGAACTTTTAATCTTCTTCAAAATTTTAGCTCATCTTCTGACTTCAAGTATAACTGAAATTCCTTGCAAGTCATAGAAAAATGTTCTTTAATCATGAGTAGACATTGTTAGTATTATTTAAAATATGAAGTAATATTCAAAATATTTCGGCTCATCAATTTCTAAATTTCTTTAAAAAATATAAAACGTCAAATTTCACTAGAAATATTAAATCATAAAATGGAAACGCGTAACATCAGATTTTCCAACAAACCGGGAAATTTGGGCATTCCAGTTTTTTCGGTTATCAGATTTGGTCCTGGCTTGTCAGTGTTCAGTGCTTTAAAAAATTTCAAAGTTTCAAAGTTTTCAAGTTTTCAAGTCAATTTAGTATTACAGTATATTTAAAGTTTATTTTGTTAATTCTAACTGATTCTAACTAGGCTTAGTCAAAAACTATAACAAAAACCTGTGATAAGCTCAATAGTTTATCAACAGCTTACAAGCTGCTGTTGTGTTTTGTTTCCAGGTGTCAGGCTTATTTATTGGTTTCCTTTTGTTAAATTTAAATTTCAGATTTTCAGGTTTATTTGTTTATTGTTATTTAGGTTTGGACCTGGATTGGTGAGTCCAGTATAACTTATTTACTTTTTCAGGTTCGCAGGTGCAAGGTTAAAGTTGTTTCTTTAAACGTTTTTACACTAATCACATACTTACAGATTTTATTTGAATTACACAATCTCAACTTGTATGGTCAAGCAATCGCAGGATTGACATTAATTCAAAGCTTACAATATAACTACAGCCGAAAAACTGCCAACTCGTGGTCTAACACAACATTTTATAAGCGTTATGTAATTTCTGGGATGTTCTAGAACATTCAACATTACTCCACAGAATTCTACAGGATTCTACATAATTTTAGAAAATTCTAAATCAATTCATCCCGAAAAAATTTGCTTAAATATTTTTTGCGGGACATTTTGAATACAAAGCGGGACGCGGGATTTTTGAACCAAATGCGGGACGTCTTGCAACCCTAGCTCAAGGACTAAGTTTTCTGAATTATACTTTTTTATTAACGTCAAATGGAAAACTTTTTGTGAAAGTAATGCAAAAAGCTTAAAATTTTAAAATTTGAAGAGAACTTTTCCCGCCCTTTGCCATGGACATTTAAGGTCTGGTAAATGCAAATTTAAAAGTAAAGATATTGAACCCTTCAAATACGGGAAGAGTACATTAACGTTTTTTCAAAAAGGACGAAATTATGGGAAGCGTAAATAAACGCTCACGAAAAGTGCTTCTTTTTTTAAAGTTTCACAATGTTTATCCGCTTTTTCTGTCCAAGCACGTGGGTTTTAATTGTTACTATGTTTACTGATGGGTACATTTGTCACGAATGTGTGACTTCCTGCCCAATATGTGAGGTTTCATGCCCACGCATGACCTTTTTTTCATAATAACAAGAATACTAAGATGATGAAAATAAAATAAGAGAAAGCAAAAAGAATAAAAATAAAACCAAGCTGAACATGACTCGCAAACGTGCGAGTGAGAGAGAGGTGGTAGTGGAGGTCTTGGTGGTGGTGGGTGGTGTTGCATGGTGGAGGGGCGTGACTTACTCCTCCAAGTAGATCTTGAGTTATCAAAACATTTATTTTACTGTACTTATACATTATTTATAGATGTTATTCTTCATATATATATCTGTTGTATGACTTGAAAGATTACGAGACTTACCACCAATAAGAATCTATTTCTATGAATATACTTTATGAATCTATATCATTGTATAAATCGTATTATGAATCAGTAAAATCAAGAATAATGGTATCTTACACTGCTGCCATTCATTACCAAGACCCGTTTCGTTCATAATATTGAGAAATCAGCTGATAACACCATCTATAACCATCCGTTCAACACTATCTACCACCCCTCCCTCACCAACCAGTCCCACAGCGCAAAAATGCCTTACGGGTGCATGCCCGCCCGCGTGCATCACGCCCATACTAATGCTTCGCTCGAATTAATATTCGAGATTATGAAAATAGAAGAGTTCAGCTACATTTTGAGACCAAAGTGATTTAATTTGGTGATGGTCGATTTTTTGGTGAAAACCCCGTACCGGGGGACTGACCAGGTTTGACCTCCGTAGCGGAAGGGTTAAATTAGGTCTTTCCTGACCAACATTTGGTAAATATTGAGTTCCAGGGCCACCTATTGTTTGAACCTCTGTTTGGCCGAAAGATGACCACCTGGGAAACAACTAGCCCACCTAAAATGACCACCTAACCTGGATGTAAGACACCTTGATTGCTTTATTGAAGGAAGTGGGTGAACAGTGCTGTACCCAATAGCTCCTAAAGTTAGCGTCGCTAACGCTAAATTTTTCTGAAACCACCCCAATTTATATATGTTCTGTCTTCCGTCCGTAAACAGGCAACAACATGTTTTGCTACGAGCAGAGCAGTGGATATACAATACAGTCTGTCCAACAAGTTACAGCTTACAACCAGTGCTGTGCCCGCTAACTCCTAAAGTTAGCGCCGCTAATGCTAACTACCATAAAATGTAGCGTCGCTAACGCTAATTTTGTCACTAATTTTTTCTAAAAACCCCAATTTATATATGTTCTGTCTTCCGTAATTTACTTACATATATTAACAACACACCTTGACATAATTTTGCTAAGGTACAAAAATGTGCCGTCATGGTCTACGAAAATTTTTTTTTTTTTGCTGTAGGAGTCGAGTTTCTTTCGTATATATTAAAAAAAACAAACCAACGGAAGAATAAATTCTATTAAATTTACAAGTGGTTTTGAAAAATTAGCGATTAGCGGTTAGTGACTGACTTTCTCTGAAAACTTAGCGCCGCTACCTGTTTCCAAGGGCGGATCTAGAGAAGGGGGAGGGTGTCGGAGACATCCGGATCCCCCTCAATTTCTTGCAAGTGCCCTATTTGAATGATGTGTATGCCTCTGAAAACATTTTGTTGGTGTAATAGATCATGTTTTATTTATTCAAATTCTATTTTGAGTCTTTATCCGTATACATTGTATTTCCAAATTTGTAGTTGTAATGGTTTTCATAGGTGCCCTTAGTATTGGTGCAGCCATATCATTATTTTTATCTTCATCTTATTCTGATAGCAGGCCCGTAGCCAGGGGGATTCTGGGGTCGAACGACCCACCTTGACAGGAAAGGTCCACTTTTGTAACCATAGTTATAACTTCGCATAGTTATAATTTCACAAACTACTCTGAACCCTCTCTGCAGTGACAGGGTCGTTGCACCAAAAAGTCTGCCTTCCGACAATTTCAACCCCCCCCTTGGGAAGTCTTGGCTACGGGACTGGATTGTTCTTTTAATTGGCAAGACATTTGTAATTGTTTGAAAAATTTTCTGTGATAAGAGGAGGGGCGACAAGCTTAACCTTCGTGAAATGAGGAATCATCGCACGGAACATTTGAAAGGTTAACTGTTGTACCTAAATTAGATTTTTATTTTGTATCATATTTGAATGAGACTGATCTAATAAAACAATACAATTGATTTTACACTTGCTCATTGGTGGTCTGTTTTAAGAAAAAAAATTTAGTACTGTGACCTTTTTATTTTAAGGGGGGCCCTTTTTTCTTTGGATCCCCCTTTTATTGAAATGTCCAGATCCGCCCTTGTGTTTCGCTAACAATTTTGAAAATTAACGGCACTAACAGTATCTCTAATAAAAAGTTAGCGTCGCTAATCCCAGCACTTTGGGTGGATCACTGAAAAATGGTGTCCCCAGAACTCAATATTAGCCGAACATATTTGTTTGCAGCATAATTATTTTCATTTAATACTTAGTGTCAGATATGTAATCGTATATATTTAATGGTCTATACGAGTACAATTACTTTTAATAATATACATTATTACAATACTGTAAACACAAGAAAATATTCAGATTCAGTATAATAAAACTCAAACTTTCTTGGATAATTTTCAACCACGCCAACAGCCAGTCAGCTCAAACAGAGTTGTGCTAGTATATTTGTGTTTATAAAACATTGGAACCTATAACGTAGCTCCTACCGGCCCACACACCCACATACCCACCGGCCCACTGGGAATTCTCCCGACATTCAGACGGCCCAATCCGCCCCTGGTTGATGCTTAAAAGGGTAAAAGCGCACTTGTTTTGTCTTGAACTCTGGAGAATAGGAGGCAATAAATATCAATTTTTAGAACTGTGTTAGTGTTTTGTGGTCAATCCAAATTGTATAAATTAGCTTTAATTAAACGGTATTTGGAACCACTGATAATGTGGAACATAATTTTTTCATTTAAATGTAGTTTCAACTTTAAGCATTCAGATCGACTTAATAAATTTCCATTGTGTTTATAATTGAACTTTTTCCAAAAAATTCTCATTACAGTAAAACCTGTATAACTCGGGCTAATTGGAGGGGGAGCAGGGTAGTCCGAGAAATAGAGGATTACGTCTTATAGAAGTAAAGTACAGTATCGTAAAAAACGTTTCTGAATGTAGAGTGTGTGTGTGTATATATATATATATACAGTATATATGAATAATCTAAAGTAAAATGTAATGAAAATATTTTAATGAAGTACTGTAAAAAATATTTCGAATGCCTATTTTTCAATACATTACAAGTGGTAGCTAGTGATGGTGTCACGTGATGGCATCGGTTTGCCGCACTGCTAATGAGTATGAGAGTGTACCACGTGGTCACCTCGAACTTTACCCGTACAACTCGAACAAATTCAGAGTAAGACGGATTTTTCCCGATGGGGATTTTTTTCCGGCTCTTAGAGTATTTCGGTTTATCCAGAGTCCGAGTTGTACGGGTTTCGGAACGAGTTGGAGTGGCAAAGCCCACGGTGACTTTGAAGGACGGATAATACCAGACTTCAACAAAACATTAAAGGCATCTTTGGCAGTTTGCAGTTTTTCTGGAGGTCAAGGTCGCGGTCGCGCAAATATAGGAGTAGTACGTCCCGTATCAATGGTGTGATTTACAGGAATTGGAGTCGGTGGGTCATTCGGCGTTAGCGACTGACATGGGTCCAACACGGACACATATTTCCGCAGCAAGTGCTGACTCTCGTCCGGAAAGTTGTCAATGCGATTAATGACGACGGGAAAAATGGTCTGATTTACGGTACTATTTATGCCACGAAACAAGTTTGTCTATCGCATAACACGCCGGCCTTGCATTCCCCAAACAAATTAAAGTTAGATAAAAAGTCTGCACTAAGAAGAGGAGGAGTCACGTCAGCCACTACAAATATTCACACAAAACTACGCCTTAATATTAAGTGATATTTCGAGTCACTTCACCCTATTTTTAAATAAAGACTGTCCGTTGTTGGCGGAAATGTGTACTGCGGAAGGACGAAGTTGACACTCAAACATACTGTATAACACAGTGTCACAATAAATACATTAGCACCAATATCAATCACAAATTCAGTTTGCGTAAGTCCGGTTTTGGTTGCAACCTTTAAGAGTAACAGACCGGTCGTCGCATTTAGCCCGTCGCTCTTGTTTTCCGCTGTGGGGAATGATCCGAAGAACACTTGCACATTATTGCCTTTGTTAGACCACCGGCACCACGGTTTACACGTCCGGGCTCGTTGTCCAAAGTATAAATGCGCATGACACACTACCGGAGTTGTGGTTGGTGAAAAGGGCGGAGTCCAACGGGAAGGTGGTCTTGGTGGCTGGGAGACGGCTTGGCGTTCCTCCGGCGACTGGAGGGCGGCGTGGGGTCCTTCCTGGCGTCTGTCCTGAAACAGTTCTCCTGCGCGAGAGAAATTAGCTCGTCCGCCAGTTTACCGAACTGGGAAAAGATGAGGTCCTTTTGTATCGCGATAGCTGGAGCTATCGCTGATGGAGAGAGTCTGGATGAATTTGTGCCGCACCAATTCGTCGCCGACTCCCACTTTTGCTGCCATTCGGTATATTTCCTTAAGTTTTCCTTAATCGTTTCCACAAAGGTACCATCCACACTTTAGGGATCCAGCGTTACCTTTCTTGACAAGGTTGGGGTATACATCTGGTGGTACGTTCACATACATCACAAACCGTTTCCATTTCTCGTTAACTCTTGTGGTGCATTCAGATCAATTCCACGCTTAATCACACATTTACTGATTACATCCTTGCATCTTATACAATCTTTCTCTACTTCTGCGGTACGTCTTTGCCACGTTGCTAACACCGCTTCCCGTTAGATAATGAGGTTAAACGACGTTGAGTCTGATCAGGAGTTGGATCGGTGACCGTTCTCTGCGTTCAGATGATATAGCGACCCAGGATTCCACGTAAAGCCATATAGGTCTCCTCTGTCACATGACCTTTGCTGCTACAAAGGAAGTTAAACAACCCCAAATATTGTTATGATTATCCTCTCCTTTTTGCACCTAAATGCACATTATAATATCGTTTTTCACAATAAAAATAAAAATCACATAATTCTTGTTGTTAAATAGACGAAGTCAATTACTTAGAAATCGTAAGGGCGTATTTGCTTGCTTAAGATGTTGGTAAATCCGTATTGCTGAAGGTCTCCAGTTTCGGATTATTGGTGAAATAGTCGTTAATACGTTTGAAATAAACTTTTCACAGACTTTACTTCAGGTTGTGTTTGCATATTTGCTTATAATTCGCAGTTAAATGTTGGCTGTGGATCTTAAAAACTAGATAACTCAGACAGTAATAACTTAGGGTAGACGCCCGCAGAGACAGATGCAACTATTGAAAAGCTTAGCTTATGAGGACTTGGTAGTCTTTGACCCGACCGAAAACTTTTACCAGGATATCATCGGTTTGGCAATTTTTATTTTTTAAAGTTTGAATTATCGTACACACTTTATGATGAGTTGTGCGTGAAAGAAATTTATTTATATAATTTATTTTTTATTATAATCTAAATTTTCTCCATTCACCAAAATATTACATGATGATTCTTCTTCTCCATCAACGACAAAAACCTTCTTAACATTCACTTTCAGTAACCTCCTTTCACATATCTTAACAACTTGTCACTGCTCTCCAAAATTCATCAGTGTACATCACACGCAACAACTGCCACCCATACTCTTCCAAATTCAGATTTACTCCTCTCCAGCATTCTTGCTTTAATCTCACACATTATCTCACTTATATAGACATTAAACAGCCATGGTGACATCACAGCCCTGTCGTACTCCAACATTAATACCTAACCAATCACTCAACTCACCCTCACACTTACGTAAGCACTACTACCCACACAAAGACTTCAATCCATTTAACAAGTTACCACTGACACTGACACCACACATACTGAGCATGCACTCGCCACAGGGAAAATATCTTCATTTTACACCATACGCTTTTTCCAAATCCATACATGTCATTTTCACCTTTTTCTTTTTACCAGGTTGTAAATCAGGTGTCTCATCGCAAGCAATTGGTCACTACAACCTCTTCCTTCTCAAAAGCCACCCTGTTCATTTCCAACCAACGAATCTAAAATCTTTACTCCTATCAACACTCTTCTGTATATTTTCCCCACTACACTTAAAAGTCTTATACCCCTGTAATTTTCACTTCTTTCACCGTTACTTTTATACAGTGTTACAATTACAGCTTTTGTCCAATCACTTGGAACACACCCACTCCCATGCTTTTTGGCATATCTTCCACAGCCATTCAAGCACCATTCTATATCCACATTTAATAATTTCACAGCACATTCCATCAATACCTGCCGACTTTCAGTTCTTCAGCTTGCATACTGCTCGTTCAACTTCCTCTAATTTCATGTCTTTCACTCCTTTCATGTCTTTCCCCACCAGTTCACTAAAATATTCTTTAAATCTCTCAACTATCTGCTAATCTTGCACTAACACATTACCATTCTTTGATTTCATATTACAAGTTATTCTACCACACTTGACCTTTGCAGTTCGTCACTTTTTTCCAAAATAATTTTGTTCTCCACATACTTCTCGTTGATCTTCCTTCCCGTCTTCATTAGCTCATTTTACCACTGTCTTGCATTTCACTATTTAACACACGTGAATTCTACATACGGCATGAAAAATAGAACCCTTCTGATAGGAGATAAAAATTCAAGATATCTGCATTTAATGAGAAGTCTAAACTCTAAACCTAATATCAGAAAGAGAGATAGAGAGATAGAGAGTTAATATTAACTGATTGATTAAAAAGCTTGAAAAGAATCTCCAGTATATGAACAGGAAATATATTGACCTTACTAACGACGAAAGCTTTATTAGAATTTTTTTTTTTTTTACCTTTTAGACCGACTTTCCAATATGTTAAACACATATCATGTGACATTAATGTGATCGAAGTTTTAATTTAAATTCAAATTTAATAGAAAAAATCATCCACGAAAGAAGTAAAATAAAGAAAAAATAATTATAATGATCATTATGAACAAGTTTTTTTAATTAATAGGCATTTTAATTAATTTTCCAGCTGTATTTGCCAATTTCTTCCACCTTTTGCAGTTGCCGTTCTGAGTCTGTGGTAATATTTTGCAGTTAAATAGAATATATATATATATATATATATATATATATATATATATATATATATATATATATATATATATATATATATATATATATATATATATATATATATATACAGGGTGTCCGAGAATTATCTGTACAATTTTTGGCTGTTATTAAAAGTCAACCATGAAGTGTAGAAATTCCAGTGTTGTCCCATTTTACAGAGATCTCATTAAGTTTTTTCTGATACCAAGTTTTGACAAGTTTTTAGAAATTCCAGTGTGTCCGAAAATTATTTGTACAATTTCATCTTTTAATAAAATTCTTGATAACACGTAAAATTCCTAAACAAGATTATTTAGAATCTGTATTTTCAAAAGTGTATTTTCAAAAGTTTCTTTTATTAAAGTAACGTTGTTACAAACATTCGATATGTGCACCATCAGTGATTCGCAAAACATCCAATCGATAATTAATCCAAATGTTGCCATGTACGCTGCAGCATATCCACATCAATTCACTCAATAGCAGCTGTGATTCTTGCTTTTAAATCATCAATGTCTGTCACCCGCGTATTGTAAGAAAAAACTTGTCAAAACTTAATGAGTTTCTCTGTAAAATGGGACAACACTGAAATTTCTACACTTCATGGTTGACTTTTAATAACAGCCAAAAATTGTACAGATAATTCTCGGACACCCTGTGTATATATATATATATATATATATATATATGGTCATTATAAATTTGGAGACAGATGCAAATTCTACCACCCGGACATCCAGGACTTACGCAAAATATGGAACCTGCAAATACGGGGAAAAATGCTACTATTAACATCTCCCGACCAACCCAAAGGACAAAGTTTAAATTACAATAGGAATAACATTAACAATAGGAATAACAATAGGAACATAATAAGCGAGCAAAAAATTTTTTTCAACATCGCAGACACGATATGGCTGCTAAATGACATCCAACGCATGCAGTTAACACAGCTGGAAACCCCCAAGCCAAACCGCTTCCGGGCAAGAAGCTACCAGAACAGGTAGGCGGAAACGGATCTCTCTCGGAAGACCATAGGGCAACAAAACAAGCGATACCGCAGGAAAACGAACTTGAAATGCACAAAGGGTAACGAAAAACAAAGAACATAAATATTGTCCTGGCTAATATTCAAGGAATAAGACCAGACCAATCACTCAACAAGGTTTCGTACCTGAAAGGATTTATGGAAGAAACAAGGGCGGACATCGCATGCCTCACAGAAACTCATCTTAAGGATTGCCAAGGAAATTGTGAAAACTGCGAACATTGTATTAATAAGAAAGAGAGAAATATAGAGGGCTTCAACTTACTAAGAGCGGATAGAACAACGAGACGTAAAGGTGGCCGTGCTGTGTATATATATATATATATACACACACACACATGAAGGTCATATGACAGAGACGATAATAAGTAAATCAAACAGCTTTGTGGAACTCCAAGCAGTGAAAATAGAAAAACTAAACGTGATACTGATAGTCATCTATAGACCTCCAAACACCCAAACTGAAAAATTCTCGGAGGCCATTGATGATATCAGAAAGCTAATAAAGGCCAAAACCCTCCACCCAATATAATGAGCAGTGGTGACTTTAACTTCCCATTTATAAAATACAGAAAGGTGGATAGGAATATATTTATACACCAGGACAAAGGGGGCACAAGAGAAGACCAGGAGCAAGCAAAAATGTTGATGGCTCTCACAAATGAGTTTATGCTGACACAGGAGATAACAGAAAATACCAAAAAAAATAACTGCCTAGATCTGGTATTCACGAATAACACGAACTTGATTGCTGATATATGATATAAAAATAACCCCAACCATTATCTCAGACCACAACTTAATCGAGATATCAATAAATATGACGACAACATTAAAAGACAATACACATATTGAGGAAAGAAGCAAATTTGGGGCCTTTAACTTAAACTCCAAGACTATAAATTGGGAAGCAATCAGATCGTACATGGCCCAAATAGGGTGGAGAACAGTTTTAGAGAATAAAACAACTGAAGAAATGCTAACAACCTTGGAAGAAAAAACGCTGAGATTTTTTGAAAAATATGCTCCGAAATCACAGCCAAAAGGAAAGAGGAGCTGGCTTGAGAGGCAAAAGAGAAGAATATTCCGCAAAAGAAAGAGAGTGGAGGCGAAGTTAGCTAACTACGGAGATAATGCCAGGAAAGTAATACAAGAAAAACTGGAGAGTATCGATAGGGAAATACAAGCCCCGATTAAGGACCATTCAGAAAAGGAAGAGGAAAAGGCGGTAGAAGCAAAAAAGGAAAATCCAAAATACTTCTATAGCTATACGAAAAGGAAAACAAAAACGCGCGCCGCTATTGCGCCCTTAAGGAAGAAAAATAATGAACTAACCGATGACCCAAAAGAAATATCTGAAACATTGAGAGCCCAGTATGAATTAGTTTTCAGTACCCCAAAGAGTGACAAAGCGATACCTGCCATAGATGCATTCTTTGAAGAGAAATTGCAAGGAGAGTGTATAACAGACTTTGATTTGACCCCAGAAGATGTAGCGAGAGCTATAGGACAAATGAAACCACATTCAGCTGCAGGTCCGGACAATTGGAACGCATTATTGATTAAAAACTGTAAAAATGAAATAGCTACACCTTTATACTGGATATGGAGAAGATCCCTAGACACTAGGGAAATACCGAGCATTTTCAAAAGAGCAAACATTGTCCCTCTATATAAAAGTGGGGACAGATCTCAAGCAAAGAACTATAGACCAGTGTCATTGCCGTCCCACCTCACCAAAGTATTTGAAAGAATAGTTAGAGAGAAAATTTATGTTTTCTTGGACACACTGGAAAGATTCAACGAAAATCAGCACGGATTCCGATCAGGTAGATCATGCCTATCACAATTAATAGAACACTACAACAATATCCTAGATGCACTGGAAGGCAAAGACACCTACGATGTCATATACGCGGATTTTGCTTAAGCTTTCGACAAATATGATCACGATATAATAGCACATAAAATGAAATATATGGGAATAACAGGCAACGTGGGAAAATGGATCTACAACTTCCTCAGAGAACGTCTACAGGAGAGTGTATAACAGACTTTGATTTGACCCCAGAAGATGTAGCGAGAGCTATAGGACAAATGAAACCACATTCAGCTGCAGGTCCGGACAATTGGAACGCATTATTGATTAAAAACTGTAAAAATGAAATAGCTACACCTTTATACTGGATATGGAGAAGATCCCTAGACACTAGGGAAATACCGAGCATTTTCAAAAGAGCAAACATTGTCCCTCTATATAAAAGTGGGAACAGATCTCAAGCAAAGAACTATAGACCAGTGTCATTGCCGTCCCACCTCACCAAAGTATTTGAAAGAATAGTTAGAGAGAAAATTTGTTTTCTTGGACACACTGGAAAGATTCAACGAAAATCAGCACGGATTCCGATCAGGTAGATCATGCCTATCACAATTAATAGAACACTACAACAATATCCTAGATGCACTGGAAGGCAAAGACACCTACGATGTCATATACGCGGATTTTGCTAAAGCTTTCGACAAATATGATCACGATATAATAGCACATAAAATGAAATATATGGGAATAACAGGCAACGTGGGAAAATGGATCTACAACTTCCTCAGAGAACGTCTACAGGAGAGTGTATAACAGACTTTGATTTGACCCCAGAAGATGTAGCGAGAGCTATAGGACAAATGAAACCACATTCAGCTGCAGGTCCGGACAATTGGAACGCATTATTGATTAAAAACTGTAAAAATGAAATAGCTACACCTTTATACTGGATATGGAGAAGATCCCTAGACACTGGGGAAATACCGAGCATTTTCAAAAGAGCAAACATTGTCCCTCTATATAAAAGTGGGGACAGATCTCAAGCAAAGAACTATAGACCAGTGTCATTGCCGTCCCACCTCACCAAAGTATTTGAAAGAATAGTTAGAGAGAAAATTTATGTTTTCTTGGACACACTGGAAAGATTCAACGAAAATCAGCACGGATTCCGATCAGGTAGATCATGCCTATCACAATTAATAGAACACTACAACAATATCCTAGATGCACTGGAAGGCAAAGACACCTACGATGTCATATACGCGGATTTTGCTAAAGCTTTCGACAAATATGATCACGATATAATAGCACATAAAATGAAATATATGGGAATAACAGGCAACGTGGGAAAATGGATCTACAACTTCCTCAGAGAACGTCTACAGGTAGTCAAAATTCAAGGTAATATCATCATCACAATCGGAAGTACGCAGCTCAGTACCACAAGGTACAGTACTGGCCTCACTCCTGTTCATTATCATGCTAACATACATAGACAGCGGAGTAAACAGCAACAGTATAGTAACATCCTTTGCAGACGATACAAAGATCAGCAGAAAAATCAGTGATGTAAATGAAGTGGAAACCTTGCAGAGGGACACGAACAAAATATACAAATGGTCAGAAGACAACAACATGACATTTAACACCGAGAAATTTCAGCTCTTGAGATATGGTAGAAAAGAGGAACTTAAGCAGACTGCGTATTATGCTCCAGATAGACAGGAAATTCAGAAAAGCACGAAAACGATCGATCTGGGGGTAATAAGAGTAATGACCGATGATGCGAAATTCGAAACACAAAATCAGATAGCGATAAATAAAGCAAAAAGAGTCGCGGTACAGGTACTAAGAACGTTCAAAAGAAGGGGCAGGACAGTAATGATTCCCCTGCAAAAACGCTGATTATACGGTCAAAACTTGAATACTGCTCAGTTTTGACGTCCCCATATAAAAAGGAAGAAACTAATAAACTAGAAGAAACTCAAAGACATTTCACAGCAAAGACTGATGGCTACAAAGAGCTCAACTACTGGGAAAGACTGCGTAAACTAAATCTGTACTCCCTGGAAAGTAGAAGAGAGAGGTACATCATAATCTACATATCGAAAATGATCGAAAAACTAGTACCAAATCTCAAACTAAACCCAATTACCATTCAAACAACACTTGAAAATAGGAAAGGCAGGATGTGTAGTGTTCCCAAATTAAAGGCCCGACAAAGGACCTCCTCAACACTGAAGGAAATAGCTTGGTTGTCAGGGGGCAAGACTTTTTAACCAGCTTCCAAAGGACCTCAGAAACGTTACAGGGGTCAAAGTTGAAGTCTTCAAGAGAAGACGATGCCTGGCTCAGAACGGTACCAGATGAGCCGGGTGGACCTGGCTATGTACGGTGGAGAGCGCAAGAAAGCAACTCGCTCCTCCACCAAGCCAGACCTGGAGGCGGGGACACCAGCTTGACCTTCGTATGAAGAGACCAACGCACGGAATAGCAACGAGGTTAACGAGGGTGTATATATATATATAATATATATATATTATATATATATATATATATATATAGACCAGCGCTGCAAAAGAGATGGAGGCCTTGCAGAGGAACACAAACAGAATATACAGATGGTCAGAAGAGAACAACATGACATTTAAAACCGAGAAATTCCAGCTCGAGATATGGTAGAAATGAGGAAGGAACTTAAATAGACAACATACTATGCCCCGGATAGACAGAAAATTCAGAGAAGCACGAAAACGATAGATTTTGGGATCATAATGACCGATGATGCGAAATTCGAGGCACAGATAGCGATAAACAAAGCAAAAAAAGTCGCGAGACAGGCTTACTAAGAACCTTTAAAAGAAGGGACAAGACACTAATGATTCTCCTGTTGAAAACACTGATCATACCAAAACTCGAATACTGCTCATTCTTGACGTCCCCATACAAGAAGGAAGAAATTAATGAACTAGAAGATATTCAGAGACATTTCACAGCCAAGATGGATGGTTGCAAAGAACTCAACTACTGGGAAAGACTACGTAAACTAAATCTGTACTCCCTGAACAGAAGAGAGTGGTACATCCAAAAGTTCACCCAGAGTTCGACATAATAAGAAAATAAAAAAATTAAAATATATATATATATAATATAAAAATCTATTCAAAAAACTCATCAACCTCTTCATTAGCATACTTAGAACTATAATTTAGCCCAAAGAACGTTCTAGCTCAATTAATAACAGAGATACTATTGCCAGAATATTGCTAAACTTTGGAGGCGATTTCTGTCAAATTTTAATTTTGGCGCTTAGGTACCTTAAGACGCGAGACCCCTCAATATATGAGTGTATATTGATGGATTAATTTCTTATAAAAAAAGATTGCTTATAAGAAAATTGAATATAGACCTGACACCTATAATAATAAATTGAAATTTATCAGAGAACTATCAAGTTTTGGCTGGTCGAGACTAACTGAAAGTAACTGTGAAATAAAAACAAAATTTCAAACATTCTCAAACACACTAATGGATATATTTAATACTAATTTTTCTATGAAGTCGAAACTTGTGTCAAAAAAGAACTATAACAATCAGTGGATCACTCCAGCCCTCATTGTAAGCATAAACCATAAACATTCTCTCTATACACTATGGAAGAATAATATTATCAATGAACATACATAAAAAAAATATTGTAACAGACTAAATTCGCTCGTACAAACCGCAAAAGCAGACCATTATTGTTTTAAAATTACCGAACAAAAATGTAATCCTAAAGGATTATGGAATACTTTAAAGATCCTAGTTAACGCCAAAAAAGAAAAGCCAAATCCCGTAGCTTCGTTAACACAGGATGGCATTTCCTATAGTGATCCCAAAGACATGGCCAGTTTATTAAACAATTTTTTCGAAAATAGGAAGCAATACGGCAGCTGCCATTTCAGAATCAGACAGTAACTACCAACAATATATGCCACAACCCACACCAAATACTTTCTTCTTTGAACCAATTCTGCAAAACGAAACATCAGCTACATTAAAAACTTAGAAAATAAAAGCGCCGATATCCGTTAAATTCCAGTGAAAATATATAAACTAATATCAGATGGTATAAAAACCGATTCAAGACTTATGAGTGAGTCAATAGTACAAAGTGTATTCCTTGATCACCTGAAGATAGCCAGGGTTTGTCCAATATTCAAATCAGGCAGCCCTGATTCTCCATCCAATTACCGACTAATCTCCTGTCTTACCAACTCTGAGTAAAGTATTTGAAAGAATCGTATACAGTAGACTAATCAAATTCTTAGCTAAATACTACATCCTAGCAAAAACACAATTTGGGTTTAGAGAAGGCCACACCGCACAAGACGCTATCAACATGCTATTAGAAAATATCTATCATATAAAATCCTAAACTATAAAAAACACAATCTTAGTTTTCCTTGACCTGTCGAAAGCCTTTGATACGCTCTCACAAGATCTCTTGATAAATTAAACGCATATGGCATAAGGGTAAATATGCTCATTTGGTTTAAGTTATATCTCTCCAATCGATACCAGTATGTTAAAGTAAATGACATTTAATCAGAATATGCTGTATTGGAAAGTGGGTTCCACAAGGATCAGTTCTTGGACCCTTACTCTTCTTAATGCATGTAAATGATTTTTATGGATCAACAACAAGACTGTATTCAATATGCAGATGATACAACACTCACTTCTACACACCACGATATCAATTACCTAATGAACGAAGTGAACAGGCAATTAAATCATGTCTATAAATGGATGTGTGCAAATCGGCTTTTACTAAAATTGACAAAATTATCATATATGATCGTAACTAAAAAAACTGCAATTGTGCACACACCTTTAATTATAATTAATTGGAAACACTCCTCTTGCAAAAGTAAATGAAGTTAAAGTTCTTGGCATCATGTTAGATGAAAAATTAAATTTCAAAAGCCACACACAACATATCAAATCAAAAATATCTAGATTTTTCTACATAATGTTTAAACTCAAAAAAACAATTCTCCAAAATGCTCTCCTCACACTGTATTACTCATTTATCTATCCACACTTGCAACATGGAATCACAGCATGGGGTAATACAAAGAACTACTGTATATACTATATCCACTAGAAGTAATCCATAAAAAATGTTTACGAACTTTCTCAGATAATTATAACAGACGTTCTCATACCTCTCCAATGTTCAGAAACTTAACTATTCTAAAACTAAATGACCTCTATAAACTTACTATCGGTATCAGTATGTACAAAGCTGCTATAATAGAAACTATACTTCACCCATTCATAGGGCGATTACCCCAAATCAGACCAACCATAATCATAATACAAGGCTTCCCAATGATTTCATACATAAAACAAATTATTCCATGCAAATTGCAGGAAATGCTCTCTCCTACAAAGGGGCAGATATCTGAAACGCTATACCCATAAACTAGGTGCCACTCAGAAATTTAAAAAAAAAACCCAAGATCCACTTGTAAAAAAATCCCAAGATATATACTGTATATATATATATATATCTTGTGGCTGATCCCAAGATTTGCTATATTTGTTTAAAGAAGTCCCAATATCCCAAGGTATCGCTGAAATGCCAAGATCTTGGGATAAATCCCAAGGAGTGGCATCCCTGCCATAAACAACAGAGAAGACCATCACTAATTTCATTTCGCAACTCACTAAAGAAACACTTTATAAACTACTACTAACATACTGTGTATATATATATATATATATATTTTTATTTTTTATTATTTTTTTTTTTTCTGCAACTCGTAAATATTACTAAACAATGAAAATCACCTATTATATCTGTACAAAATTCACGATCTTAAAATGGGTGCAATCATAAACCATATAAATTAGATGTTAAAAGTTTCCAATACATTACGCCATAGTTTTAAGATGCTTCACTCATCTGTACCTTTGTAACTTTAAGATTGTATCATCATTTGTATTGTTCACCATTTTTCCTCTCTCTTATCATTTTCTATTATCATTTTCTATTATTTCAAAGATTATTTCAGTTTTCATTTGCAATGACAAAGTCAACTAAATGTAACATTATTATATTTTCCACAAATTCTATTCCTATTTGTTATTTCTCTTTGTAAAATTAGAAATAAATCTCAAAGACTTTTGCCTGAAAAGCTGCCATGCTTCCCAACGGCATATTCAGATAAGAATACTATAATTAAACTACAAAAATCAAACGTTAATCTCAACACTGTGTAAACCAGTATGGATGTCATATACAGTATATCTTATGTAATGTATTCTTTCTGAATAAAGATTATTATTATTATTATTATTATTATTTTAGAAAGTCGATATCAGCCTATGTCTTTATAAAGGATTTACATTTAATTTCCAATATTCTGAATAGTTTTTTATTTTCAGTAATGAGTTTCTTAATAATAATTCTAGATAAGAATTTGCAGTATGCTAAGAATACTGTCTTCATTTTTGCTTATGCTGACGCGTTTCGTTCATATACTTTGAACATTTTCAGAACTTTATACATAATGTAAAGTAAAATGGGTTATATATATATATTTCTTGATTGTAAGTTTGATACAATTTCAAATTAATTTAAGACTATTCGAAAGTTCATTAAATTTTATATTAATTTTCGTTTTTTCATTTTAATGTAAAAGGCTTCGGTAATTTTTAGTTTTTTGTACGTTATGTGATGAGTTTAAGATTTAAAAGTTTTGTGAGATATTTTTTAAATTTAATATTTTATGATCTACTCTGTAATGTTCGTTAATTTTACTTGGACGATATTTATGTTGGTATGCTCTCTCTCTAATGTGGTTTGTGGTGTAACCAATGTAAGTCGACGTACAGTCAACGACAGGACACGTAAATTGGTACACCACATGATGTTGCTTATCAGGATTTTTGTTACGTATCGAAAAATGACTTGATAACTTTTTGTTTTTATAGTATATGTTAACATTGATAGTTTTTTCATTATCCATTGGTTTTATGTGTCTCTCTAATATATTGTTTAGACATTTTTCTTCATGTTTTATTCTTGTTGGGTTTCTTGTTTCGAAGTAAAATTTTATACCTGTATTTTTATTTTCATCATCTTCCTTATTTTTTCACAAAGAAAAGTCTATAGAAAATTTCAAAACGCAACTTCTCAAACGCGAAATTGTGAAACAAAGATAAATTAATCGACCTTAAAAAAGAATCCATTAAAAATGTTTTACTTTTCAGAAAAGAAACCGGAAATCTACACTTGTATTCTTCTATCTTATTCTTAAATAGAAGCTTAAGAGAATTCAAAGATGACATTGAGTTTAAACACTTAAATAAATTACACAAACTTTATGGGGGAACAATTATACAGAAAAACAAAGAATCAATAGTGACTAATTTATCAAATTATGAACCTAATGAACACGAATCTAGTATACTTGACAAAGGATTAAATTTTGGCCTTAGGAAACCATCTAAAAATAGAAAAACAAATTGAAACTGAAAGACTTTATGAAAAATTAACACAATGAACGTAATGGTAAAATAAATGTGATTAATGATGATGAACTTGAAACGAAATTAAAACCTTTTCAATCTCATTTATTGAAAATAATAATCATGGAAAATTAACAAAAAATGAATATGACGCCATATCATCTCTTAAAAACAATGATGAAATCATAATAAAAAAATCTGATAAAGGTAATAGTACTGTTATATTGAACAAAAATGAATATAATAATAAATTAAGAGATATTGTCAGCAATAATAGTAAATTTTCGAAATGTAATATTAACACAACACTTAAAACAAAAAATTAAATAAAAAAAATTGCTAATTCATAAATGACGCAAACATCTCCAAATTACTAAAACGATCAGGAGTTATAATGACGGTCATCTTTATGGACTACCTAAGATTCATAAAAACTCTACTGATCCACTATTACGTCCTGTCATCTCAATGAGCGGAACTGTCACACATGATATCGCTCAGTTTTTTATATAAGATAATAAGACCGTATCTTAACAAAAATTTTATTGTAAATTCTACAACCGAAACACTAGTTAAATTATCTAACTTAAAAATAGCCAACGCTGAACAACTTGTTTCTCTCGACGTGGAATCACTTTTTACAAATGTACCAGTCATGGAAACCATAGAAATAATTTTGGACAATGTTTATAATCAAAATTTAATTGCAACAACTTTAAAAAAAGAAGATATGAAACTACTTATTTTGTGTTGTACAAAAACTCCATTTAGATTCTGTGATGAAACCTACATACAGAGAGATGGTGTTGCTATGGGCACACCATTAGGACCTACCTTCGCAGACTTTTATATGTCAAACTTAGAAAATAAAATAATGAAAGAAAACAACTTCTACAACCCAAAACTGTATGAGATATGTCGACGATACTTTGACACTATTTAAAAACAATAACCACATTCCTTTATTTATTCGAAGACTTCATGAACTAAGTAAATTAAAATTCATATTTGAACCTGCCTTGAATAATACACTCTTTTCTCGACATTAATATATTCATTGGTCAAAATGGATGTTTAACGACTGGTGTACATGTTAAACCAACAGACAAAGGAACGTATTTAAATTATAATTCATACTCACCAGAAAAATATAAACTACTGTATCAATAATTAAAACACTCGTGCACAGAGCTTTCAATATATGTTCAAGTTGGCAACTATTTAATCAAGAAATTGAAGGAATAAAGCAAAATCTAATAAACTGATTTTCCGCTATTTTTAATCGATAATATCATAAACCGAACTCTAACAAATTTATTAACAAAAATAAGGAAGATGATGAAAGTAAAAATAAAAATACAGGTATAAAATTTTACTTCGAAACAAGAAACCCAACAAAACTAAAACATGAAGAAAAATGTCTAAACAATATATTAAAGAGACACAAAACCAATGGATAAAGAAAAAACTATCAATGTTAACATATACTATAAAAACAAAAAGTTATCAAGTTATCAAGTCATTTTTCGACACGTAACAAAAACCCTGATAAGCAACATCATGTGGTGTACCAATTTACGTGTCCTGTAGCTGACTGTACGTCGACTTACATTGGTTACACCACAAACCACATTAAAGAGAGAGCATGCCAACATAAATATCGTCCAAGTAAAATTAACGAACATTACAGAGTAGATCATAAAATATTAAAGTTAGAAAATATCTCACAAAACTTTCAAATCTTATCCTCATCACATAACGTACAAAAACTAAAAATTGCCGAAGCTTTTTACATTAAAATGAAAAAACCGAAAATTAATATAAAATTTAATGAACTTTCGAATACTCTTAAATTAATTTGAAATTGTATCAAACTTACAATCAAGAAATATATATATATATAATCCATTTTACTTTAAAATTATGTATAAAGCTCTGAAGATGTTCAAAGTATATGAACGAAACGCGTCAGCAGAAGAAAAAATGAAGACAGTATTCTTAGCATACTGCAAATTCTTATCTAGAGTTATTATTAAGAAACTTAGTACTGAAAATAAAAAACTATTCAGAATATTGGAAATTAAATGTAAATCCTTTATTATTAATATTATTATTATTATTATTATTTATTATTATTCTATTAATGAGGCCAGAGTGGGATGCTGTATAGATGATATGAGAATAAATAACTTGGTCAATGCCGATGATATGGTGATAATAAGCCCTTCCGTGAAAGGTCTGGATCATCTTATAAATTTTGTTAATCATATTCAATTTTTATTCACAGAACCATGACATTACAGTAATTTTAATGTTACTAAAACTAAGGTTATACATTTCCATCCTAAAAACTAAAACTAAACAGCTAATATTATTTTTAAAATGAGAGACGAGCCAATAGAGCAGGTACAAGAATTTAAATATCTGGGTCAAACTATCACCAGCTCCTTGAGTGACGACTCAGATATAAGGAAATAATATCGAAGTTACTGTGCTGAGGCAAACATGATTATAAGGAACTGCATCTTACACACTACATAATCTTTTCAAAATAAAAAAAAGAGCCATCAACTTCAAGAGCCTCGCAGTCCCCTGGGAAGGGGACCGTAAATGTCCCCACTTTTGGCTTCCCCCTGCCGATACTGGGAATGCAGAACCGGGCAGCGGGACTGGATCTGCTACTGCCCATTCGAGATGTTCTGGGCCTCTGTCTGATTCACTTTTCTTAAACTTCTGCAACATTCGTGGCCTTTTCTCAAATTTTCAATCTGTTGGACACCACCTCTCCTCCTCTAAACCTCATCTTCTTTTCCTCACTGAAACTCAGGTATCTGGGACTACTGACAGCAACCTCTTTTCTGTACCCTCTTACTTTTTCTATACTCAGTTTCACCCCAAAGGTAGATGTTGCGTATATATACGCAATGACCTAACTTGTTCTCGTATTCCCGAACTCGAATCTTCCGAATTCTATACCCTCTGGCTACGGCTTACATGCCAATTTCAAACTAAATACATCTGCGCTGTTTACTTTTCTCCTAATTCTACTGACTACCCAAAATTCTTTGACTACCTTACTTCCAAAGTGGAATACATTCTTTCTTTCCCGCTCTCCCCTTTGCTGAAATCTCCATTTTAGGATATTTCAATGTTCACCACTACCTTTGGCTTTCTTCCATTTCACTGACATCCCTGGTGAACTAGCTTACATAAAACATTTATTTCGTCAGCCAGACTCCTTATGGATTTCGTCAGCCAGATTCCTTATGGATTTCGTCAGCCAGACTCCTTACTGAGCGGACGCATTCCCTGGGCTCTCTGATATTATTTCTACTTATGGATATTGCCGTTAAATTTACTTTTGGAAAGTTCTGAATTTTATATATTTACGTTTATATTCACATTTTTATAGTTAAGTAAATGAATATTAGTGGTTTTTAGCGATTTAGAAGTTTTCATAGCATGCCGGCTTAATTTAACTTGAACTTGTGACGGTTATAAACGTTAACTAATTTAACTTACGCGATGCCGTCGCAGAAAGCGTCGTGTGCTAGGTGTGGGGTCAATCGGTGGTATATGGATTTTAAGGATTATAACGGCGGTCCTATGACGATTACCAAGAGATCGGTTTGTTTCTTTTGTGATTTAAGGGAAGAGATAGGTGATATAAAACGTAGTGTACGCGAGGTGACGGAAAGACTTGCAACATTTGATGAGGGCAGGGGTAGAGTTACAGTTGACGAAAGCCGAACCTATACTAACGTTGAAGACGTTAGTAATTTGAAGGGTGAGGTGAGGAACATAGTTTCTAGTATAGGTAGCTTATCGGGAAGATTAGACAGAGTTGAGGACGGGGTTAAGGTTGGTCCGAGATTAGTAGACGGGGAGGGATTTAGAGAAGTTAAGGGTGGAGCTAGGCCACGTACGTTAGGTGATAGGAATCCCCCACCTATCGAGGTTTCGAATCCTTTCGCCCAGTTGGATAGGGATGTGGGTAATTATGTCGCAAATGACATGGCCTGAAGTTGAAAAAAAAAAAAAATTTCTAGTGTATTTTGGTGTGCTCTGTTCAAATATAACCTTCATTTCTTGTGCAAATGAACAGAAATACGTGTTTGGGCCATGCAATGACAACTGTATTTCTGTTTATTTGCACAAGAAATGCAGATCATATTCGAACAAAGCACACCAAAATACACTTGAAATAAAGCATTACCTAACATGTTCATTAGGGTTATGACATTTTTATAACCTCATGTTCCTGTATCATAAATCGATGAACTTTTGCCCCCTGACAATGAAAATAACAGTTTTTTTCGATATATTTTGAAAAAACTTCACCCCAAAATAAAAATAAAAAATTAATAAAATAAATAGAAATTTGCATGTTTATTTCACAATTATTATACATAAACATATATTATATTATACAACATTATACCTATACAATACATATTAATTATACAAATACAATATTATACATTTACTCTATTATTGTTTTAATTGTTTTACTTATTGCTTAAAATAAACCTGTAACTAATATACTATATTTGCTTTCGGGGTGACATTTTTTTTTAATTCTGAAGAATTAGGCCCTTTTTTATCGTTTTCAAGCAAAAGTTCATCGATTCGTGATACAGGAAACAATATTTATGACAAAAAATTAAAAAGTCATAACCCTAATGTTCATGTTACGAGATCTCGTAAAAGAGGCATTACCACAGGAAACGTACAAAACACCAAAATTAACCAGAAAAGTTTGCTCTCGTCATTTTCGTTTAAACTAACGAAAATATCACGACTTAATCTAACCAATCATCAAGGGCGTACAGTTGACCTAACCGGGGATTCAGTTGATCTAACCGGGCATTTAATTAACCTAACAGGTTAATATTGGTTATTTCACCTAAATATCTTCTGATCTTTTCGTATTAGGCACTCACTGTCACATTTCGGGCAAGTTAAGGATGAGAGAATAACGCCGTAATTGATAAAAACATCCAATGCTTTGTCTTCATCTCAGGCACATGACGAATCAAGTTCTCAAAGTCGAAACCACACGAACGGCACATCATAATTCTACCACAAACACCACTAAACTGAATCCAATTAGAAAAAAATAGCCAGAACAGGAACCAACAAACTAATTAAGTCGCAGAGTAGCGAAAAAATAGCCCAAAATTATACTCGCCGGGCCAGAAATGAGTGTATTTATACAGTGTGTCCGTAAAGTCATGGTGGGATTTTAAATAGCTATATTATTGCAACAAATGATAATGAGATAAAAAAAGGCAAATTGAAGAACAACTCTAAAAGAATAACTTTATTTAACGTAGTTCGATATGGGCTCCTCTGGTAGCCCTGCAGACATCTAGGCGGTGATTCAATTCCAGCCACACACGCCCAAGAACATCAGGAGTGACGGATGCGATGCTTCCGTGATTCGCTCGTGCAAGTGATGAATATCCCTAATGGGTACACTGTACACGCTTTGCTTGACGTAACCCCACAAATAAAAGTCCAAAGGTGTCAGGTCCGGAGAGCGTGGAGGCCATGGCTTCCATCCTCCTCTTCCTATCCATCTCTGTGGAAATTTTTCATTAAGGAATTCTCGAACAACGTTGGCATAGTGCGGAGGAGCACCATCTTGCTGAAAGATGACATTATTGTCAATAAATTGGGGTACTGCAAAATGTTCCAACATAGCGAGGTAGTTGTGTGACGTCACAGTGGGTTCCGCGAAGAAAAATGGGCCAATCACTCGATCTCGTGCTAGAGCACACCACACATTAACTTTCGGGCTATTACGCTCATGTTCAACATAGGCATGTGGACAGCCTAGACTAACTACGAGATAAAGGTTAAGCTTAGCGTAGACTAACTACAAGATACAATTTTGAGAGTTGTTATTAAATTTGGCATTGTTTCATCTCATTATCATGTTTCGTTGCAATAATATAGCTATTTAAAATCCCACCATGACTTTACGGACACACATCACTGCCTAGATGTCTGCAGGGCTACCAGAGGAGCCCATATCAAACTACGTTAAATAAAGTTATTCTTTTAGAGTTGTTCTTCAATTTGCCTTTTTTTCATCTCATTATCATGTTTCGTTGCAATAATATAGCTATTTAAAATCCCACCATGACTTTACGGACACACTGTATATATATATTATTAGTATCATAATTTTCACCATTAATATGCATTCGCACAAAAAATGAGTGACAAATTTGAATAAAGCTACTAAAACTAACTCATAAAAAGTTATTTTGATTTACAGGTCCAGCCCATGTCATTCAAAATATATTAACCGTGGATGTGAACGAGGGGGAAACTATTTTAATTGGGGACTCTTTAGTGCGCCATATGGATAAGGAGTTCGTTGAACGGAATCCAACCAAGAGGAGGAGGGTCTGTCTACCAGGGGCCGGGGTTGACAGAACTAGAGACGAAGTAGATAGGATTGATGTTGCCTCCCGTCATTCGATGTTGGTGACGATGGTAGGAGGCAACGACTCGTATAGGCCCGATACGAGAGTGCCTGACCTTTTGGAGAAATATAGGGGGTTAATTAGGTCCCTGAAGGCGAGGTCAGATAGGTCTTTAGTTCTAGGTATTACCCCTAGGCACGGTTTGGGTCTTAGGATTACGTCAAAAACAATATTTTTGAATAATAAATTAGAAGAGATTTGTGCTGAGGAAAATGTACCCTTCATAAAGCTGTGGTCAGAATTTAGTGATCCTAGCCTTTTTATAAAAGATGGGGGTGCATTTCAATGAAATGGGGAATGCTAGGTTAGGTAGGTTAATCGATGAGAACGTTCGAAAACTGTATAGGTCGAAGCCTTCTTTAAACGTTGTGGGTCCGGGAAACGCGGGCCCGACGTGAAAAATAGTTTAAAACGCCGATCCGTGGTAAAAAATAATTTAAACGTCTTTTATTGTAACGCGCGTAGTATTAGAAACAATTGAACGAATTTAAGGAGATAATTTATTCCGGGAACTACGATTTAGTTGCTATAACCGAAACATGGTTAAATATCGTGATTCGGGACTTGTTGGGGGAACTTGATATAGCGGGTTTTAAAGTTTTTACTAATGATAGGTTACATAAGACTGGTGGCGGCGTTTTGCTGTACATTCGTAATTCCCTTAGGGCTATCGAGGTTAAGATAGATTTTCAGGCAGCAATTAATGCGTTATGCGTTGAAGTTAGGGCTCGTAGTATTAGCTTTAATTTTGTTGTTGTTAGACCTCCCGTTCAACCCCTCGATACCAATACTAGATTTTACTCACTTCTTGGTAACTTTATTAATAATCGGGAAAGTATAATTGTCGGAGACTTTAACTACCCTAATGTTAATTACGAGACTTATACTGGTAATGATGAGGGTTTGAGACTGATTAAGTTCATGGAAGATAATTTCTTACGACAGATGGTTACCGAACCAACGCGCGTGACAATATCTTAGACGTGGTGATGATGAACGACGATAATATAGTCGAAGGTTTAGAAGTAAGCGAAGAGTTTGGGATGTAGCGATCACCAAATTATTAGGTTTAAGCTATTGATAGAAAACAGTAAGGATAGTAACGTAATAGAAGTCCCCGATTTTCGTAGGGCTAATTTTGATAGTTTTTGCGGACAGGATGAGAGTAGTGGATTGGGATAATTTATTTATGGGTAATGACGCAAATTTTCATTGGGAGGTGTTTAAAGAAAGTTTTATGAATATCGAAAGGGAGTTTATTCCTCGTAGGCCCAAGCGCGCTAGAAATCATGGTAGGCCCAACTGGTGAACTAGGGAAATAGGCGAGTTCATAAACGAGCGTAACAGAGCGTATAGACTTAATAAGCGCAATGGCACAGTAGCTAACTTTATAAAATAACATAGGCCCTCTAGTGGACGCTAACGGCGCTTTGGCTTCCGACGCTCAGGCGATGGCGGGTATTTTTAACAACTTTTTTGAGACTGTTTTTACCGTAGAAGACGTAAATAATGTCCCCGATGTTGACGATATCGTTTCATTTAATAGCGAGACTATTTTGAATGATATAACTGTTTACGAGGGTGAGATTGCGCATTATATCGATAGGCTAAAAGTTAGCAAGGCTCCAGGCCCTGACGCGCTTTATCTTAGACATTTGAAAGATATGAAAGACGTTATAGTAGGCCCCTTAACAAAAAATTTTAATAAGTCACTGGAAGAGGGGATTATTCCTGAAGACTTCAAATTAGCTAACGTTACGCCCATTTTTAAAAAAGGCGACCGCACAGTAGCTAGCAATTATAGGCCTATTAACGTAACGTCAATTGTCGGTAAACTTTTGGAATTCATAGTTAGGGATCGTATCGTCGATCACTTAGGAAGTCGCGATTTGATTAATAGTAGTCAGCATGGGTTTCGATGCCATAGATCTTGTTTAACTAATTTGTTAGAGTTTTATAACGAAATAGTGCGCGAATACGATAGGCATAGAGCAGCTGACATTATTTATTTAGACTTTAAAAAAGCGTTCGATACAGTTCCGCATAGAAGATTAATTGCGAAGGTTAAAGCGCACGGTATACGCGGTCAGGTAGATAACTGGTTAGAGGAATGGCTTCGTGCTAGGAAACAGAGGGTCGTTGTTAATGTTAGTGAATCGGGATGGTTGGATGTAGGTAGCGGTGTCCCTCAGGGTTCAGTGTTAGGCCCATTGCTATTTGTAATCTACATTAACGACATAAATGTAGGCTTGACCAGTAACGTGTCAAAATTCGCGGACGATACTAAAATAGGCGGTAAAGTTGTTAACGTGGACGATAGAAATAGGCTCCAAGACGATGTAAATAGGATTATGAAGTGGACGGATAAGTGGCAGATGCAATTTAACATAGATAAATGTAAAATTTTGCATATAGGTTCTTGTAACAATAATTACACGTACACGATGGACAATAGACAGTTAGCGAGCGTTGACGAGGAAGTAGATTTAGGCATACGCGTATCTAAGGATTTAAAAGTTAGGAACCAGTGCTTGGAGTCTTGCGCAAAAGCTAATAGGATGTTAGGCTTTTTAGCGCGTAATTTCGAATTTAAATCGAAGAATATTATATTGCCCCTTTACAAGTCCCTATTCAGGCCTCACTTAGAATATGCCGTTCAGTTTTGGTGCCCGTATTTGCGTGAGGATATTGATAGGTTCAAAAGGGTTCAGCGTACCGCGACGAAACTAATTCCGTCATTGCGCAACAAGTCTTACGAAGATAGGATTAAAGAGTTAGACTTGCATTCACTCGAAACTAGGGGATTATGGGGGGAGCTTATTCAAGTTTTCAAAATTTTTAATAAAATCGATAACGTAAATTTTGACAAAATGTTCACTTTCGATAATAGCAATACTCGTAATAACGGATTTAAGTTGCGTGGCAGACGTTTCATTACTAACATCGCTAAAAACGTTTTTACGTTTAAAGTAATTGATAAATGGAATAATCTTCCCGCGTCCGTCGTGAACTCTACCAGCGTTAATATGTTTAAAAACCGTTTAGATAGGCATTTCAAAAATATTAACGTTTTTAAAATAATAAAACAATTAGCAACAGGAGCTCGGGGGGGGGGGGGGGGGGGTCGAGGATGAGTCTGTTGATGATTAATGCCAGCGTGTGATGCCAGCAATAAAATTATTAAAAAAGGAAAAAAAATTAGACTAACACGAACGTTGTGGGGCCGCGCAGTTAATTTTCCGCATTTATATTATTTTTATATTAGTTACCGACAAACCAATTTTGCGCGTACCAAATTGTATATATTTTATCATTGTGTAATTTTAAGAATCATATATAATCTTTATAAATAAGTATTGTACATAAATTTATATATATATATTTAATTAATTCAGCTGTATATAAATAACAAAATCTTCTGTAAAATAACCTCAGCCAACCAAGAACTCAATAAACTCTGAAAACGACCGGCTTTTCCTTCAAGACGCCAACCCCCCAAACGACAGGGAGAGAAGAGGACACGAGAGGCCCCTAAAAGAGATACCCAACAAAGCGATAGCTTGCCTCTCGTATCCTTCATTCTTCCCGGCAACTACAAGTAGCACCAAGAAGGAACCAGCTACAATTGGTGACCCCGGAGTGACCCGAAGCAGCCAGCGGAAGCAGCATCCTTCAGTCGCCGGGCGGAACAAACCGAAGCCACGCCTCTTCGCCGCCCACCCGTAGTAGCCGGTCGGAACCAAAGCAGCAGCAGACCCGAATTACATTCCCGCAAGATGGAATCTGTTGAATCAGGAGTGCACCATGTCACCATCAAGCCACCCACGTTCTCTGAAGCGTCGGCCGCAGGATGGTTCTCCATCATGGAGGCACAATTCCACATTTCCAGAATAACATCCGAAGAGACCAAATTTTTCCATGTTCTAGCCTCGTTACCCCCCGAAGTCGTCTCACGAATTTCAGCAGCAACTCTCTCCAACAAGTCGTACACCGATTTAAAAGAAGAAATCGTGAGTCATTACGAAAAGACGAAGCCAGAACTCTTCGAACGACTCATCTCCAACACTCCTCTCACTGGAAAGCCCTCCCAATTCCTTCAAGATATCCACCAAACGGCACTGAAGGTGGGCGTCAGCGATGATTTGGTGAAGCATAAATTCATCCAGGCGCTCCCATCCTCAATAGCGCCCGTCGTAGCAGCACAAAAGGAGCTGACGCTAACTCAACTCGGCAAACTAGCCGATGAGTTAATACCGTTCGCTCAACAAAGCTGCTACGCGGCGCCAACGTCAACTCGAGCCAATACAAGCCCAAGAACGAATATCCCCATCGGCCTAAAACCCTTCAGCGAGAATCAGCGGCCGGTGGTGTGCCGCGCGCACCTTTATTATGGCCCCCAAGCAAGGACCTGCAGGCCATGGTGCAAGTGGCCAAATAAAGATGACGCCAAGCTGCTCCCCTCGTCACGCCCAAATTCAAGATCTTCCTCACCATCAAGAGAAACGTCGGAAAACTAGATAAGCAGGCTGTGATTAACGCGACGTCCGGCCTGCCGCTGATCTCAGTCGCAGCTCGCATCGCCAGTCTGAAGGTCAATTTTATCATTGACACAGGAGCGAGCATCTCAATTTTACCACCAACTTGTGTCAATGATTGTCAACTCCACCCAACCGCAGTAAAGATTTCCACCGCAAACGGTCAGCCGCTCGAAATATTCGGAGAAGTAACACTGGACATATCAATTCCTAAATTACGAAGAATATTCAGGTGGCCATTCGTCGTCGCCCAAGTCTCCAGTCCACTTCTCGGCGCCGATTTTCTATCCCATTATGACATCCTTGTGGACTGCAAGCATGGCATTTTGAAGGATAGAGCAACAACTCTTCAAGCCACTACTAAACCTGTGCAATCCAAAGACCTTCACCTCATCAATATTAACCCTACCGACAAATTACCTCAAGAAATCAGGAACCTGCTTGACAAGTACTCCTCACTACTGAAACCAGCTCAACCGCAGAAAGTTTCCACCAACACTGTCAAGCATACCATCGACACTGGCAGCGCACCACCAGTGTTTGCAAGCCCTCGACGTCTTCCACCCGATAAATTATCCTCAGCTAAGGCTACTTTCAACAACTTACTTCAAGATGGAATTATAGAACCCTCAAAATCACCATGGGCCTCACCGTTACACCTCGTTCCGAAGAAGATACCAGGCGAATGGCGGGCGTGTGGTGATTATAGAAGCCTAAACGCTGTCACGAAACCGGACAGATATCCACTTCCTCATATAAGAAGTCTGTCAACATCTCTGCACGGAAAATCATGCTTTAGCAAAATCGATCTAGTCAGAGCATATCACCAAATTCCAGTCCACCCAGAAGATATCGAGAAAACGGCTATAACAACTCCATTTGGTTTATTTCAGTATTTATACATGCCATTTGGTTTAAGAAACGCCCCTGCAACATTTCAACGCTTCATGGATACAATTTTCAGAGGAGTTGACTGCGTATTTGTGTATCTCGACGATATTTTAGTCCATTCAAATAACGCAGTTGACCATTTGAAAGACTTAGAACGCGTATTCAAGATCCTTCAAGAACACAATTTAAGAATTTCCTTAGAAAAATGCATATTTCAGCAATCCAAAATTGAATTTCTGGGTCATGAAGTTTCCCCAGCAGGCATTCGTCCTCCTGTAAACAAAGTCTCCGAAATTCAAGATATTCCCCAACCGCAAGATTACCAAAGCCTCAGAAGATTCCTAGGAATGACGGGATTCTATCGCCATATGATACCCCGTTACGCCGATTTAGTCTCACCTTTAAGTGAAATCGTCAGAACTCAAGTCAAAAGCAAAAGTCTACAGTGGAACGACGAAGCAATTCAAGCCTTTCAAGATGTCAAGGATGCACTACGGAACGCCGTTACGCTTTGTCATCCTCTTCCATCAAGCTCAATCCTTCATTTAGTTACGGACTGCTCACAAATAGCAGCTGGAGCAGTTCTTCATCAAATAATCGACAGCACACCAGTTCCCATCGCCTTCTTTTCCAAGAAATTAACTACAACTCAGCAAGCGTACGCCGCATACGATAGAGAATTACTCGCAGCATACCTAGCCGTCCTGCATTTCCGTCAATTTTTAGAAGGTCGTCAAGTAATACTCTTCACGGATCACAAACCGATGGTTTCTGCCTACAAGAGTCCCTTACGAGCCAAGACAGACCGACAACAACGTCATTGGTCTGCCATCACGGAATACGTATGCGATGTAATACATATCTGTGGATCCGAAAACGTCGTAGCGGACTGCCTTTCACGCAACGTAAACGCAGTACATATCGACGCTTTCGATTTATCAGCAATCGCGGAATCTCAACAAAAAGATCAAGAAACGCAAGAATTTCTCCCACGTCTCAAGCCGTTCCCGTTTCCAGAAAATACAACTTTATATTGCGATACATCCACGCCATATCCCCGTCCTTTTGTTCCCAAGCAGCATCGATCTTCCATCTTCAATCAATTTCATAATATTTCTCATCCAGGCATCAAGCAATCACTTCGTATCATTAAATCAAGATACTTTTGGCCCTCAATGAATAAGGATATTCGAACTTGGTCCCGAAATTGTGAATCATGTCAATCCTCAAAAATTTCTCGCCATACAAAATCAGAAATAACCCCCTTCGATTTACCAAGTTCAAGATTTGAAACGGTACATATCGACATCGTCGGTCCCTTACCGCCAACCACTTTGCCCGGTCAAACATATCCTTCCCCATATAGATATCTCCTAACCTGCATCGATCGTGCCACAAGATGGATAGAAGCATATCCTCTGATTGATACTACAGCCACATCAATAGCACACGCATTTCTCGATGTATGGATTTCAAGATTTGGTGTACCACTGCAAGTCATAACGGACCGCGGATCCCAATTCGAATCCGAACTCTTTAGGGAACTCTCAGCTCTCATCGGATTTCACCGACTAAGAACTTTGTCGTATCGCCCTCAGACCAACGGAATAATTGAAAGATCTCATCGCACCATCAAGACAGCAATCATCGCTCGAAAACAAGATTGGCTCCCCGCTTTACCCATAGTTCTCCTTGGTTTACGCAGTCTCCCCAACGAATCGGGTTATTCACCGTTCACCACCGTCACCGGAACCACCCTATTATGCCCGAGGCCAATGATCGCCAATTCGTCGTCAAAATCCAATTCAAAATTCATCTCCGAATTAGCCAAGAAAATGACGCAAATCGATTTCGCCCAACTCTCTCAAGGAAACATTCACTCAGCCCCCAAATCATTCATTCCATCGGAACTCCACAAATCAAGCCACGTATGGGTACGCATCGACCGCGTTCGAAAACCATTCGAGGCACCATATCAAGGACCTTTCCGTGTTCTCGAACGCCACGATAAGTACTTCGTAATAGAAAAAACTAACGGATCATCAGAAGCCATTTCAATTAATCGTTTAAAACCGGCGTATATAGTTTCAGGTCCCACACAGGTACCGGGCGCACAATCGGACGACATCGGATCGGAGAAAAAGCACGCAAGGAAAAAGGACGATGGAGGACGCACCTCGGAGGTAGCAAATACAGACCTCAGGACGGGCGCGCAGGACAACGCAACAACCGGAAACGAGGCCGACCGAGGATCAACGCGAGCTGGACGAAGGATCCGATTCAAATCAAGACCCGAATATTTCTACTTTTGATATACGTGCTCCGCTTCTCGGGGTGGGCAGTAGTGTGGGGCCGCGCAGTTAATTTTCCGCATTTATATTATTTTTATATTAGTTACCGACAAACCAATTTTGCGCGTACCAAATTGTATATATTTTATCATTGTGTAATTTTAAGAATCATATATAATCTTTATAAATAAGTATTGTACATAAATTTATATATATATATTTAATTAATTCAGCTGTATATAAATAACAAAATCTTCTGTAAAATAACCTCAGCCAACCAAGAACTCAATAAACTCTGAAAACGACCGGCTTTTCCTTCAAGACGCCAACCCCCCAAACGACAGGGAGAGAAGAGGACACGAGAGGCCCCTAAAAGAGATACCCAACAAAGCGATAACTTGCCTCTCGTATCCTTCATTCTTCCTGGCAACTACAAGTGCACCAAGAAGGAACCAGCTACAACGTAGATGTAGCTCGTAGCGTAAACTAACCCACTTTTTGTTATACTGTTCCTACTTTTTTTTTCTTTTTATCCTCTCTTTATTTGCATGTCTGTAGTTTGCATAATATGACAGTGTTTGAGTTTAGACTGTGTTTGCATGGTTTGTAAGTGTTCTTATTTTACTTCTTTTTATCTTTCACCCCTTTCCTATTCTCTTCGACCATTTTTCCGACTTTTCGGCAGTGGCCGGCGGATGATGATGGTGAGTCTTTCTTTCTCTTTTCTGAATGAATGTTAACCCACGAATGAAAGGTTTTGCTACTTACTTAACCCTTATTCTCCTCTTTTAACCCCCTACTCTCTCCTTTCTCTCGGGCTAACTTTAGAGTTAGAGTGGATCTTAGGGTCTTTGTTAGCCTTAGCTTCTGTAGGTCTGTAGAACTTTTCTATCCTAAATGACCTAGAGCAGATGTACAGCACCCTATTCGTATCCCCAATCGCCTTGGAGATAGACCCAACATTCTGGATTTATTTCTTACTTCTCATCCTTCTTCTTACTCAGTGAAATTTTCTCTCCGTTGGGCTCCTCTGATCACAATCTTATATCTGTTTCTTGTCCTATAGCTCCAATTTGGCCTTTGGATCCTCCCAAAAGGAGGCGCCTTTGGTACTTCGGCGCCGCTGATTGGGAGGCCCTTAAGCAGTACTTCTATGATTTTCCATGGAATGATTACTGCTTCCGTGGCCGGGGCCCTTCTGGGTGTGCTGAGCGCATCACAGAGGTGATTCCCTCGGGATGGAGGCGTACATTACATATTCTGTTCCTACTACTAATGCAAAAAACTTTGGTTTAACTTTACTTGTTCTAATGCTATCCGCAGCAGAGAGGAGGCTTTCAGAAGGTACCGTCACCATGCAACCTGACTCTCACTCAGCTTATATTTCTGTCCGGAATCATCCAAAATCTGTTCTTCGACTCGCTAAAAATTCCTTCATCAGACAAAATCTGAAAATCTATTCCATTCTGATCTCGCTCTTTCTGGCATCTAGCTAAGAACCCTTCAACAACTTTACTTCCTCTTCTTTTCTTCCTCTTTTCCATTCGGACGGTACAGTTGCCGTCTTTTCTCCTGACAAAATTGAACTCTTCGCTCAAACGTTTGTTTACAATTCAACCCTGGACGATGCCGGTGCTATTCCTCCATCTCCTCCCCGTCTGACTTTATTATGTCTGAAATTAGAATCTTTTCTAAAGATATTTTTTCAGCCCTATCTGGGCTCAACTCGAGGAAGGCGTATGGTCCTGATGGTGTTCCTCCTGTTGTTTTTAAGAACTGTGCTTCTGTGCTAACACCCAGAGGCGGATTAAAACACCTCGGGGCCCCGGGTAATGAAGAATATGGGGACCCTTTTCTATAGCTTTTTATTAACGTACCATGTACATGTACAGTACGTAGTACATTTACACGAATTATATATACGGTGCTCAGGCTAATTGAGAAAAAAACTTAAAAGAACCTAAACACAGTGTATTTTGCCGTTTGCCAAAACCAAACAGTATTAAACAAACTTTACTTTAGGGCCTATAAAACATAAAATAAAACAGGGAATTTGTCAGTTTGTGTACTCTGTCATATTTAATCAAAGAAGTTTGCGAAATCTCGAATTATATCATCGAAACTCAGTTGATTGGGGAGCCCCTCAAGCATAGAAGCCTAAGACTTCAGCCTCCATAGCCTCAGTGATAATCTGCCACTGCAGTGACACCCTGCCTAGGCAAACTTTTTTGTCTTTGTCTTTTTTGTCTTTGTCTCTCAACCCTCCAACTATCGTCCAATTGCTTTGATTTCTTGCCTTTCCAAAGTTTTTTAATCTTTCCTTAATAAGAAGATTCTTAAACACCTTTCTTCTCACAATCTTCTTTCAGATCGTCAGTATGGATTTCGCAAGGGACGCTCTACTGGTGATCTTTCTTAGAAAATCTAGAAGAAGAAGTGCCATTATTGTCCCAAGGCGATATGATGACTAAGCTGATTGATGCAGCATTGCTTGTATATATTAAGTTAAGGTGTGTATATATGTATATATCCATCTCATAATTATAACGTTAGTGAAAAATTCACTTAATTTAGAGCTAGCATTTTTGGGCTCTTGTGGCATCATTGTTTGGGCACTCTTGTGGCATAATTTTTTTGGGGCACTGCGCGTCTTTTCTACTCGTTTGTTGAATGCGGCACTTACAGGGCGTGGTCTTATAGAGAGCTCTCTTGCAATTCAGTTTGGTTGTTTAGATACAAGATTGTTGCATCGTGCAATGGTGCAGGTTGTGTTGTTGTTGCAAGGTTTAGAAAGACCATAAATAGTGCCCCTTTTGTTTTTATCTTAATTTTATGCAACTGAGGCTTAAGGTAGGCCCACATCGAATCAGGAACCCTTAGGTAGGACCTAATAGGACCTCCAAGTCCGTAAGTTTTAGTCTAGCTTAACTTGGGCTGTGTGGCCCTTCAGAGCTTGGCCGTTCAGGGCTCAGCTGGGATTCTGAACCCAATAAAAATAAAATAAATATAACAATCTTCTTGCATACCTCTCTGATTCTTGATCATCCTCCTTTCGGGATTTCGGTGAAACTTTGGCTATTGCGCTAGACATATCAAAAGCTTTTGATAGAGTCTGGCACAAATCTTGAATTCCCAAACTGCCTTCCTTCGGTTTCTCTCCTTCTATCTGTGTCTTCATCTCTAATTTCCTTTCTGGCCGATCTATAGCTGCAGTTGTAGATGGCCACTGTTCTTCTCCTAAAGCTATTAACAGTGGTGTTCCTCAGGGTTCTGTCCTGTCAGATTTGTAAGAGACCATGAACGTGAAAAGCCTCAAACAACATCACTCTCAAAAAAAGCAAATGACTATCTAGCAGATGCTGGCATAGGACCTGAACAGCTTGAAGACATCGCAACTAAACCTCTCATGGAAAAAATAACCACCATCAAAGAAGATATAACAGAAAAGATCAGGAGAAAAAGAGAAGAACTGGGAAGAGCACAAGTTCAGCAAAGTATACAAAGAGGATGTCTGAACAGAGTATATATAGAGAGGGAGAAAACTGTGGAGTTCCTGATAAGAGGGGCACTGAGACCAGAGGACGAACGACTGGTAATAGCAGCACAGGACCAGGCATTACGAACAAACTGGTTCAAAAAGAACATCGAGGGCAGAAATGAAAGCGAGATGTGCAGACTGTGCTCAAAGAGCCCAGAGACTGTAAGTCACATACTGTCGGGTGTGAAGTACTCCTGCACAGAGGAAACTACACAGACAGACAAATGCAGTCTGCAAGCTAATCCACTTCAAGCTGTGTAGGAAATACGAAATAAGGCTAGAAACTGAAAAGCACTGGGAACATATTCCACAAGGAATAGAAGACAGTGACAAAGTGCTGCTCCTATACGATCACGAGATACCAACTGACATCAGGGTATCAGGATGCAGACCAGACATAGTGGTGAGAGAGAAGGAGGGTATAAGTGCCTATTGGTGGAAGTAGGAGTCCCTGCAGACTGGAATGTGGCAAACTATGAAAGGGAAAAGGTATTAAAATACCAGAGACTCAAACATGAAATAAGGAGAATGTGGAATGTGGAACCTGAGATCATCCCAATTGTAGTAGGGGTAACAGGAGCGGTAAAGAAGTCCACAGTAGAGTTCCTGAACCAACTGCCCATAAGTGTGACGTCTGGAGAAATTGTAAGGGAGATATTACGACACAGCACCTCCATCTTACGCTTAGTACTAGGCTGTACCTAGAAATTCCTTAGGGTTAAGGTTTAACCCCGGAAGCAAGAAACTCTCTCCATCTGGAGTAGAAGGGAAAAAACTAAAAGTCTAAAACATATGCCCATGATTCCACTCTTCATTTCTCCACCCGCTTCCCAAAGCGTCCCTCTCAACAGTCACTCCATGATTCGCGTAGTACGGCTATGGAGCCTGACTCCTGATCTTTTTTGCTATCTCTGATTGAGGCACAGAAAACCTGTGGCTTTCAATGCCAAAAACTCAGTTCCCCATCTGTCTACTCGTCACATCTTACACACGACCTATCCCCTTACCTTCAACAACACACAACTCAAGTCTTCCTCTTCTCTTAACATTCTTGGTGTTTCCTTTTCTCGTAATCTTTCCTGGAAAGATCACATATAATCTCTTTCTAAAACAGCTTCTCAGAGGTTGGTGTGCTGTACCGCCTCCGCGATTTCTTTAGCCCCACTCAGTTTGCTGTCTCTGTACAGGAGTCTGTTCGCCCCTGTATGGAGTATGCTTCTCATGTGTCGGGTGGTTCAACCCATACAGCCGTACTTAACCGCGTGGAATCAAAGGCTTTTCGTCTCATCATTTCCCCGCCTCTTACTGATTGTCTTCAATCTCTCTCTCTTCGCCGCAATGTTGCCTCACTCCTCTCTTTACTATCGCTATCATAACATTGTTCTTCTGACCTCTCTAACTGCATGCGTCCTCCTTTAAGGAGAGCACGCAGTACCAACTTCTAATCTACACTTTCTCATTCCTTTCTGTCCAACTACCTAATGCAGAGGGTTAATTGGTATTTGTAGTCTTTCATCTACTCAACCGGTCAACTCTGGAACAATCTTCCTCAGTCCATCTTTCCTTCTGTCTATGACCTCCCATCTTTCAACGCAGAGTGTCTAGGCATCTCCAAAACCCCGAACCTTGATTTTGGCACTTTTTTTTCTCTATGGGAGGGGCACTTTTTGGCGGGCATTTGCCTTGGCCCCTCCTTCCTGTATAAAAAAAAGTTCTGCACAAGCGAGCTAAAGCCACTCTTTTCGTACTTTCTGCACTAATATTTATGGGGAACAACTCTGGGTTAATTACAAAAAGGCTTCCACAGAACCCTCAGTTTGCTTTACAACATATCCTGTAGACTACTGCGTAAGTTACCCCCAAGATGCTAAGCCTCTCAAGTGTTCGCTACCCGCAATGTTCCGAGCCTTCCAAAGATAACAAGACGCGCTCAACATAATCTAATGCGAAGAATTAAAAACTCAGACAATCCAATTGTCCAGCTATTCATCAGTCTTGCTTTGTCTTCTAAACTATGAACCTCTTGCTATGAAGAGTTTGTCTATAGCTCCACTTAAGTCCCGTATTAGCCAATTCATTGCACGCACTTTTTTATTTCTATGAAGCTGTTATTACTAATTTTTATCATTATTCGTTTCTTTACGTGTATTATCGTTATTTCTTTATTACCTAGTCCTTTTTCGTTTTTTTTTTTAATTTTATTGTTTAATTAGTTGTACTACCTTCATGAATGCTGTAACCTGATTTTTTAGGAGAAGGGATCTGTCTCCCGCCAATAAGCATCATTATTGTCATTATAATCATTATTATTACCATCATTATATATATATGTTAGTGTTGTCACTACGTGTATTTTTTATTTTTATTTCCATTTTTGTCTTTTTGTAGTGTCGTCAACTGTGAGAAGTTTTTCTTATTACTTTTTTTAGTACGTCTCTTATTCTTATTTCTCTTTTAGTCTTATATATTTTTTTTTAAATTATTACCGTTTGATTTATTTTATCGTTTTTTTACCTTCAAGAATATTGTACTATTTTATGGGATTTATATCCTGCCAATAAAGCTTATTATTATCACTAGTACAGTTCCCGTCGCTTCGCTGACGGTTAGACAGGCTAAACTACAGAAAAAAAAACCACCCATTAAAATTTTGAGCTTCACATTTTTTTCAACATTTCTGAATCTGGTATCTCCCATTACCCCCACCCCTCCCCATTACCCCACCCATCCCCCATTACCCCCACCCTTCCCCCATTACTGCCCGGATAAATTTCACAAACAGACAAACAGACAGGTTAAACTACCGAAAAGAACACAGTCATGAAAATTTTGAGCCTCACATTGCCACCCGTAATACAATTTCTGAATTTTTTTCTCACAATTTTTTTCTCACAATTTCTGAAGTGTCACGGACGGACGGACGGACGGACGACGGACGGCTTTCTTATTATAGTATAGAAGATTATCATTATCATATATTATATATATATATATATATATATATATATATATAATATATATATATATACAGCGTGTCCCAAGAAATGTATACCCACTTTGTTCGATAATACCAGCTATGAGGATAATAATATATTACTTTTTATATGTTTTTTAATAAAGAATTTTCTCCTGAATCTAAATATGTAATTATTTTTATTAACATTGAAAACAAAAAAGTTACAGATGTTTAAATTATAATTATTATTTTCGAGACTTCATGTGCGATATTTTCTAATATTTTTGCACGTATACGAGATAAGTTTGAAACCGACGGCACTGTGCAAAACTTACAAAAACAACGTTCTGGAAGACGTCGAACATCTTAGATAAAGTGTCATTTAACCATGGAATTTGTAAATTTTTTTGAATTAACTAATAATTACAACATTTATGCTTCAATATCAACACTAAACATAAGTATCTCAAAACAGTCGGTTAAAATATTAGAAAATATCGCACTTTGAAGTCTCGAAAATAATAATTATAATTTAAACATCTGTAACTTTTTTTTCTTCAATTTTAATAAAAATAATTACATATTTAGATTCAGGAGAAAATTCTTTATTAAAAAACATATAAAAAGTAATATATTTATTATCCTCATAGCTGGTATTATCGAACAAAGTGGGTATACATTTCTTTGGGACACACTGTATATATATATATATATATATATATATATATATATATATATATATATATATATATATATATATATATATATGTGATAATAATGATAATAATAAGTGGGTTTGCATCATAAAGATCTGATGAAAGTCAGTCACCACGGCGTACCAGTTGTTAACTTTTTTTTAGTTAATCATTCCATTTGTTAGCTATTTTTATTGATCGTACTGGATGTCATATATCTAATGACACTGGAAATACTGCATCTTCAACCTTGGAATATATCCTAATATCCAGTGCATATGACCTCAAAATATCCCTGAAATTGGTCAGATTTCAAAAGATTTCCGGGACGGGGGGCTTACAGTGCCCCCGGACCCCAGCTGTATAGGCTCGCCGCGCTCGCCATTGTCCCCCCCGCATCTGAGTAACACTTTCAAAATGCGTTCCCTCACTTCTTTATTTAGCACTACACCACTGTATATATATATATATATATATATATATATATATATATATATATATGAGAGATTTCACACTTAAACACTTGAAATGAATGAATGATGTAAACCCACAACGAAAAGTGGATGTTGAACGCTATAAGCTAACGAAAATATCACGACTTAACCTAACCAATCGGCAAGGGCGTACAATTAACCTAACCGGGCATTCAATTAACCTAACCTGGCATTCAATTAACCTACCCGGGCATTCAGTTGACCAAACCGGGCATTCAATTAACCTAATTGGGCATTGAGTTCACCTAACACGCATATACTGTATATGGTCTACCGTCGTGGCCGATATCGTAACACAGCTTCCCGAAGATCAGCGAAGTTAAGCGACATTGGGTCTGGGTAGTAGTTGGATGGGACATTGGGACACCGTCCTCTGCGCCCAGATTATGTAGCGACCCGTGGTTCGGATCCCACGTAAAGCTGTAGGTCCGCTCCGTCATATGACCTTAGATGTTGCGAAGGAGGTTAAACAACCCCATTTAAAAAAAATAAAAATATACTATATATATATGTGTGTGTGTATATATAGCGTTCAACATCCACCCCGGCAACGCCGGGTTGCTCCTGCTAGTTTTAATTATATGTGAAGCTCAAGATTTTCATGACTGTGTTCTTTTCTATAGTTTTATTGACCAAATAATTAGCCATGAAAATCTTAAAATTCAGAAATCTTGACACAATGTGAAGCTCAAAATTTTCACGGCTACGTTCTTTTCTGTAGTTTAATCGCGGTGCTGGGCCTTCGGGCCCAGTAATTTTAATTATTTAATTTATTAACACCCAGGTACACAACCTGGGGACCTAATCAATATGTGTGTAAAGTTTCATGTTTGTAACTTCTTCCATTTTGGTTATGGCTGGAACACACACACACACACACGTCCTTTTATTATAAGAATATATATATATATATATATATATATATAGATATATATATATATATATGAGAGAGCGAGAAACTTAGAAAGTCTCGGAAATGAATAAGATAGACAGATAATTTTTTTTTTATTCATAAGTGGTTATTTTTATCCTAATTCTTTCGAAGCTTCAGCTGATCGCTTCTCCCTAATGAGGAAGAGAACAGACCATCCCTTCCCCCAGGTGAAATCCCACAGGTGTACGCCCTTTATAAATACGCTGTGAACGTTCTTTTTACTTTGGTTTTTATTCCGTTCATAGTTTATATATAAATATATGTACAGCATGTGCGAGACAAATAATCCAGCCAGTCCATACCATTAATTTGTGAGCGAAGGTATGGGCAAAATTAATTCATGAACGTCCTTCAAGGACTAAAAAAAGATAATAATCTAATACATCCTATATTAAAAAAGGAATTATTAGTTAGTCTTCACGACGGAGGAATGGATAGTGCCTTGGATTCGCATGCCAGCGATTACAGCGGGTTTGATTTCTTATGAACCATTCATCACAACCTACGCAAAAACTCGCGTTTATATATATATATATATATATATATATATATATATATATATATATATATATATATATATATATATATATATATATATATTCGGTTTCGCGAAGACCAGCTAACACTAGGCTTGGTGGTCGTTTTAAGTTGGTTCGTTATTTCCCACGTTACTAATTTTGGCGAACACATTTCGACTTTGTTAGAAAAAACTTAGGTACTTGTGGGTTATCTGTCGCCACTTTTTAATTTAATTTTCCAACTTTTTCACAAATACAGATGTGTGTTATCATGTTGCCATTTTTACAAAATATACTATTTTTTTTAAATTATTTTTATTTCTCAAATAACAAACATTAATCATATTATTCGGGTGGCATGAACGCGGCGATGGCCTCCAGGATGCCGTCGAATGGGTCGACACTAGCGGGTAGCTTGCTCCTCCACATGAACTCGGCCAGGTAGGTCTTAAGATGGTGTCGGGCCGTTCCTCGGTGACGCTTGTTCCTCCACTTTGCTGATCCCACAAGCGTTCGATATTTTGAGTGTGGACTCCGGTATCTGCATCAACGAAATTGTATCGATGATTAACCTTGAAATGTTGGAAGCAGCCTCCTGGAGGTCGGTGGTCTTATATCCTCGCCAGCTGTCGGAGTAGATAATGGAACCTTCGGCGATGTTTTCCACAATGGCAGCCAAGAGAGTTGCAGCAGAGCGGTTGGGAACTTGAACGATGAAGCAGTCGTTTGTTTCACGGCAAATTCCTCCGAACATCCATTGTTGTGGTAAAATGCGTCCGGCATTGTTTTTACGCCTCGTGAACAGGCTCTCATCGATCTCAACCACTATTCCTTCGCCGCCGATCTTGGTTTGCTCTAGGTTGGCTAACCTAAAACCTAACCTAACCTAACCTACCACACACTAACCTAACCTAACCTAACCTAACTAAAAAATAAATGACCCACAAGTAAAAAGTGGAAACAGATAACCAATAGGTATATTAAAAAGCGGCGACAGATAACCCACAAGTACCAAAACTTAATATTTACCTGAAGTTTAACTTAATTATTATTTCATAATTATAATATAGAAGTATCTTAATTCACACCTGTTCGTACTTTCATTTAATTCTAAGTTTATTTTAGGCCCTACATGAAATCTGAAATTATACACATTCAGAATAATAATAAACTCGAATTCGTGGCTTGCAGCTGAGTGACATACCGCACGTAAGAGGGCAGAAACAAATAACAATATACAGTTAAAATTCCAACACAAAATAATAGCACATCTTTAACCCGAACGCGCCAAATTAGGACTAAGTGAAGGAGTCGCTGTGTCTGGCTGAACCAGAGAATAAAGAGGAAACTGGTTGGTTGTTGATTCCGTTTTACGACCTTCAACTTAGGAGGGTCATTGAGGAGAGAGAACGGGTGTGATTCGGAGAAGTGAAAAACAAAGTAAAAGTAAAGAAAATTTCTTAAGTTTCGTTCATTTTTAATTTAAATTTTTATTTGTATTAAATTCTGTAAGTAAATGGGGCGTTGCGAATACTAGTGACGAACGCGACATGGGCGCGAAAATCTGTTTTTTCTACTGTATACCATCATATTCTCGAGGATGTACTCTTTTAAATAACACATGATGGAAACTCGTCACTAATCGTGGCAAAATTCAGTTCTTTTAAAGGAGGAAAATACTATGCTCTCAGAGCAGATTGTGGGAGAATTCCGCGGATACTAGTGACGAACTCGGTGGGAAACTAAGCCAATCGGCATTTCAGCATCTTTTGCGGAGTGCAGTCCAGTTATTATTATCATTACAATAATGTACACCCATTTCCGATAAGAATGACACAAACTCCATCAAATCTACCACTTTTGGCAAAGTTATGGTGATTTCTAATTTTCAAAACTATGGAGTCCATTTTACTTAAAACATAGTTTTGCAGAGTTCGTCACTGGTATTTGCAACGCCTCAAATAACGTATTCCTTCGTAATTTTAATCCAATAGGTCGTTTTTATTCTTTTCAATAATAATTTCCTAAAGAAAAATAATAATAATAATTACAAACTAATAATTGTAATTAATAATTGAGGATTTAAATCTGAAAAACAATTTTTAGAAAAAATTTATATTTAAAATTAATTAAGAAAAAATTCCAAGTATAATATAACAATTAATGTCTAAAATTTTTATGATATATATATATATATATATATATATATATATATATATATATATATATATATATATATATATGAATTATTTCACGAAAGTAACCCGTGAAAAATATTTATGATGAATAAAACCACGAAGGACAGGAAACACAGAGCACCACTCTGTTTCCTTTCCTTCGTGGTTTTATTCATTATACAGGGTGTTTGAAAACTTTCTGTACAAATTGTAATGGGGGATAGGCAACACCAAGACAAACCCTTTTCGTCTATAAGTGTATGTCCGCTGACGTCACCATTCGGCGCGAGAGGGCGCCGCTGCAATTGGCTGAAAGGTGAAGTGGGCTAGACTCGCGCTTGCCGCGGGCATTCTTAAATCGGACGTAGTACGCGTAACATGGAGCGCTTCACGACTGCTGAGATGGCTGACATGCATATGGTGTATGGGGCTGCCAATGGAAACGGAAGAGCTGCTGTGAGGTTGTACCCACAGCGCTTCCCAAACAGACGTGTGCCAAACCACCAAACGTTTGCGCATTTGCATCGGCGACTGCGAGAAACTGGAACATTCCATGCAAACATGCATGACACTGGTCGAGGAGAAAATGTGCGCACTCCTGACATGGAAGAAGAAATCCTACGGCGATTTGAGGACAATCCAAGCACAAGCACGCGAGGTGTTGCACGTATCCTCGGTGTGAACCACGACCTGGTCTGGAGAGTGTTGCACGAGCAGCAGTTACATCCGTTTCATCGTCAGAGAGTCCAGGCATTACAACCTCGGGATTACCCTCTTCGTGTGGAATTCGCACGCTGGTTTCTGCAGCAGACAGCGGTGCAGCCTAATTTTCCGGCTTATGTGCTGTTCTCAGATGAGGCCTGTTTCACACGTGAGGGTGTGTTTAACATGCACAATTATCACGTGTGGGCGCACGCAAATCCACATGCTACACGGGTGCATGCTCATCAAGAACGGTTCGCCGTCAATGTTTGGGCGGGTATCGTCCATGGCAAGTTGCTGCTCGTGCAACACTCTCCAGACCAGGTCGTGGTTCACACGAGGATACGTGCAACACCTCGCGTGCTTGCGCTTGGATTGTCCTCAAATCGCCGTAGAATTTCTTCTTCCATGTCAGGAGTGCGCACGTTTCTCTCCCGACCAGTGTCATGCATGTTTGCATGGAATGTTCCAGTTTCTCGCAGTCGCCGATGCAAATGCGCAAACGTTTGGTGGTTTGGGAAGCGCTGTCGGTACAACCTCACAGCAGCTCTTCCGTTTCCATTGGCAGCCCCATACACCATATGCATGTCAGCCATCTCAGCAGTCGTGAAGCGCTCCATGTTACGCGTACTACGTCCGATTTAAGAATGCCCGCGGCAAGCGCGAGTCTAGCCCACTTCACCTTTCAGCCAATTGCAGCGGCGCCCTCTCGCGCCGAATGGTGACGTCAGCGGACATACACTTATAGACGAAAAGGGTTTGTCTTGGTGTTGCCTATCCCCCATTACAATTTGTACAGAAAGTTTTCAAACACCCTGTATATATATATATATATATATATATATTATATATATATTATATATAATATATATATATTATATATATATATATATATATGTAATTAAAGAATATAACATATATATATATATATATATGTAATTAAAGAATATAAACATAGTAGTTAAATGAAAGCGTCAATGATATTTAATTATTTAATTTTGTTGATGGATACGATACAGTGAAGTTATGGGTAAATAATCCATTTTCAATTCACATTTACTGATTCTTCAGAAATGCAACGATCAACTTAATTACTCTGCTAATAAAATTAGCCAAAGAGCTTACAGCCATTAATATATATTCCATCATGAAAAAGAAAAACTTTATTTGCCATTTATCATTATTTATTCGGACTATAGTGCTAGTGAATTATCTCGGAAGAGATCCTTGTTCCATGCACATTATATATATATATATATATATATATATATATTATATATATATATATATTATATATATTAATATATATATTACTTGGTTACTCTTATATATATATATGTGGGATGAATTTCACAATTAAACACGTGAAATGAATGAATGATGTACTGTAAATCCACAAGGAAAAAGAAAAATGATTCCAATGTCTTTCGTGTATTCAGAAGTACACCTCGTCAGGGAATGACGAGGTATTATCATTATGATATGGATGATATGGTATTATTCCCTGACGAGGTGTATTTCTGAATACACGAAAGGCCTTGGAATCATTTTTCTTTTTCCTTGTGGGTTTACATGTTATATATATATATATAATGCAAACCACAGGGAAAAAGAAAAATTATTCCAAATCCAAAATTGGAATCATTTTTTTTGTTCCCTGTGGGTTGCATCATTCATTCATGTCACGTGTTTAATTGTAAAAATTCATCCCATATATATATATATATATATATATATATATATATATTGTAATGTGAGTAAATTACAAATATTTTTTCTACAATAATAGATAGAGATGTTTATATAAAGTTTAGTCTGAAACTATAATTTCAGAGTTCAGTTAGAGCTCCAACAAATCCGTTGTCACCACATTTTATCTTTCGAGGTATCGAGAGCCTTTGGAATTTCAATCTGAGTCCTCTTTGCCAAACACTATCGATGCATTTCTTATGTAGCTTTGTCTACACTGGAACATTCTACCTCTTAAATATTTATATATTATCTTAATTATACTTTAATATCAAACAATTTATTATATATATATATATATATATATATATATATATATATATATATATTATATATATATATATATATATTATATATATATATATATTTCAACATTTGAGTATAATGATTAAAAAATCCTTCCTCATTAATGACTATGCAATAAATACATATGAGGCAGGACTTTTGAATCAGTGTGTGTATATGTATATATATGCGATACGTGTCATGCATGAACTTGGTTACTCTTATATTATAATATATTATGTACATAATGTTAAAATCTATATATCATAATTATACGTGAACATACAATGTGTAAATTTGTTTATTGAATTAGTATAAAGAATTACAGCGTGGAAAGCAATGGAAAAATCATGATTTCTTGTTTCCAGATTTGGTAAATCGTTGGATTTCGAGAAACGAGATCAGCAGATCTGTTGTTTCTCATGTAATATTGGACGAAATTATTGTTGGTATACTTAAATTTAAATTAATTTCTATATTTTTATTTAAAAAAAATTAATTTTAAATGTTAAGTGGGCATGCTTATACAGGGAGATTATTATTATTATTATTATTAGTTTTAGTCCGGAGTTTTTATGTATATTTACAGTTAGTGAATTTCAGTGAACATTATGTTAAACTTAATTATGAACAATGTTGGCAATGCTTTATAGAGATGATATTTATTGACAGTTAATTATTTGAGCTTTTTTTAGTACAACTTTTGAAGTGATTAAACAACTACAACGACTTCACGAAAATCCATGACATTTTTGAAGTTTAAATGACCGAAGTTCATCCTCAGAGATCCACTGACACCCATCCAGCGTCGGTGCGTTCTATCCCGCATCACGGCATTGATGTTCATCCAAGCACCTTCTTCGCCACAGTTCTTAGCTCAGTCTGCGTGGACTCCATCCACTGAAAGACAAAGTCAGTTAGTTCAACTTCCGACGGGTGACTTTGAACTACGAGGTGAGCTTCTGATACTTTTAAAGGATCAGTATATTAACGTTGGATTCGTGGTTGTTTAGTTTGGAGTTAGAGTGGGACGTGAGGACATTCCTAAATCCTACCAAAAATGGAAACATGCCCGGTTCAGGTTTTAAAAAGTCAAATGAGAGGTAAAAAATGGCAAAGAAACAAAAGTAAATTATATAATATCTAAAGTTGTTTACAAGCATCTATTAATTTCAATCTATAAGCAAGTTCTTAAACATATAAAACCTGGGTTAACTTTAAAACCAATTTTTAACTAACTCATTTGTATAAACGAAATATTTTTGATATGAAACTATTATTAATAGTCGAATCACACTTAATCTGGACACCCTTCGAGATTTGTTCCAAAATCATCCCAGGTGGTGTGAAAACGCTTTCGGAACAATGGGTACTTGTCCACTGGCTCCTATTTTTATTCCGGAATAGTGTCGGACGGTAAATATTTTTTTTCCTGAGGCGTTCTGGAATAAAGTTTCAAACTGTAGGTTGGGTGGGCTACAAACCGAATGCTCTTTCTGCTAATAAATTTTTGCTGAAAGTTTAAGTTCGTCTTTCATGCTTCGAGTTTATTTTATTTTTAGACCTACTTATTTTTCCTTCTTTCACTGATAACGTACTGAGAGATTATCTTTAAAGTAGGACAAATTACAGCAAAATGGTATTTTTCTATCACAAAAAAAAAACTACCCCTTTAAAAGTTATTAAAGAAAACTTAAAACTCAGTGACCCGCGATTCAGCGAAATGTAATGTGAATGGACAAGGGATAAAATTTACATCCAGAATTAGAAGAAAAAGTGTCCTAGAAAAAAGTGTCCTAGGAAAAAAATGACCTTGGAAAAAGTGTCCAAGGGTGTCCAGGTTCAGTGTAAATCGGATATAACAGTTATTGTGTTCGAAGTGTATATACATATATACTTGTATTTGTATTATCTCTATATGAGCCAGTACGGGAGCCTCGTTTACACGTTGGCCCTCTCTGTACTTAGCAAAGATGCTGCGAGCTGAATAGGTGTATGGGTGCAGCGGTGCTTTGTGTAAAGCAATGAAACCTTACCGTCCTTTGCGTCCAGACCATATAGTGACCCGTAGTTCGAATCCCACGTAAAGCTGTAGATCCCCTCCGTCATATGACCTTAGATGTTCCGAAGGAGGTTAAACAGCCCCATTATTATTATTATTTTTATTATTATTATTATATATTGTGTGTGTGTGTGTGTGTGTGTGTGATTAGTCCTATGGCTGACCCTATAAACCTTATTTAGAAATCGTAACAAATTCATATACAGTAACAAACCGAATTCGGTTGTATGACTGACCTTTACCGTGAAGTCGTTAAATACTATTATGTGAATAAGTTTAATTGTAATGTGCAACTTGATAACGCGGTGATGAATTAATGGCGTATTAAAAAATGTACCTATCGAATTAAAACTGAATAAAAAGTTAACTAACTATTTAAAAATGAAAATGCTAAAAGTGAAACAAGTTAATAAACCTGAGCATGCAATATTAACATCATTAAAGAAAATCAGGGAAACTCGAAGGATTAGGAACACAGAAGTTTATAAGCACATAGCAATGACCAGCGTTTTACTCTTTTTTTCAAAAACTGAAGGTCAAACGAACATACTCCGAAAATACGGGTTATATCATTGATATTATCAATGTTTTAGCATGTTTTATTAATAAAAGGAGTGTGAAAATAATGCAAAATGTATTATCATTCGTTGCATTAACTGTATTAATTAAATTAACAAATTATGTGTGAATCAAATTCAAGTTGATTTCAATGCTAAAGTATATATAAAAATAAGTTATAAAAAAAGTCATTCTAACTCAATTTCGAGGGATTCTATGTTTGTCCTGATTTCCCTTTGAGTCGTTATTACTACAGTACACTAAATGATTCGATATGATGATGCTATACAGGAAACGAATAACACGGATTTTTTGGCAATACCTAGGTATGGATTCATGCTTTTTTTTAGTAATAAATATTTCAAACACATCCAGAAGATATAAAAGTCGATTTGAAGTGACTCACGGATGAAGATTCTACTTTCTGTTGGTGACTAATTTCAGCCACTTGAAGAAAGTAGGGAACACCATTTATTTGGTGTAGTTCATACCTGACAATTTTCTTCGAAAAGAAGCTTCAATGAAGTACTTACATTTTTATATATATATATATATATATATATATATATATATATATATATATATATATATATATATATATATATATATATATATATATATATATATATATATATATATATATATATATATTAGAGAGAGAGAGAGAGAGAGAGAGAGAATTTTTTAATGGGCACTGAACACTAGGGTAGGGTGAAAAATTTTCAACTATTGCTTCACTGGTAATAGGTGGATTGAAGGGTGATAAAAAAGAATATGAGAATTTAAAAATTTTCAATTCATCCTAAGTACCCCCCCCCCCCCGGAAAAAAAAATGGCCGCCAGCCAGTCATTATACGCTTCATAACTCGAAAAGTATTATGTTTACAAAAACGTTTGCTGAAGCAAAATTGTTTATTTCACATTTTCTATCTCATATAAATGTTTCAGATGTTCAATGAATTTTTTTATTTTTCAGGTTTTTGTTGGATTTAGAATTGGTAATTTCTGATAATTAGTAACAAATATGGCTTCTACTTCAAACATTAGAGCTACAAGGAGTCAATCAAAACCACATTTTATATTTGGAACCGCACAAGAGCTTCCTCTTGCAACATTGCCAACAAATAAACAGGTGGGCCAATACCATGTTCTTTTAAAAGAAGCCACTTCAGTGACTTCACATAACTCTGATATTTTCTACAAAATTACTGAAGATATACTCTGTATTTGGAGAAAAGCTTCAATTCCTGCAATAGCTGACAAATCATTTTACATCAAATTAAAGCGGTTCATCGGCAAAGCAAACGATCTTAGTAGATCAAAAAGTAGTGTCAAAATGAGAGAAAATTTTAATGACACCTTGGAAGAATTATTCGATATCAGTGCCTGTAAATGCCCTTTTATCTCCCATCAAAACTTTGGCTGTCCTAAGAGCTGCGAAGATGTTCACATAAGATGCACCTGTCAAAGAGAACTGAAGGTACCAAAAGAAGAGCTTCTGTTTATACAGGATCAGCGATTGACGCGTACAATGAAAATAAAGTCATGACAAAAAGAATTCAAACAAATGCAGTGTAGGAAATTGCGGACAGAAGAAGGAATGGTTAAAAGAAGAAGAGAAATGAAGGACTCTCATATTTTAACCGAAATAGAGTGTTTTTCAGATGTAGAGAGTACTTCCACACAATATGAATTAGACCCACATCAGAGTGAATCAGACTATGAGTCAGTTGCCATACAAGGTCAAATGAGACTTCCAGTGCCTACTGTAGCGATGGAAGCCGATAGATTTGGAATTTCAGATCGAGCAGCAGCTGCTTTGGCTTCAGCTGCTTTAGTTGATTATGGAGCAATCACTAAAGAAGATAGCACGCTTTTGATTGACAAGAACAAAATCCGACGGGAAAGAGAGAACATGAGAAAAAGTTTGGTGATGGAGAGTAAAGCTAATCCTGCTGTCATATCTGCTATATTTTTTGACGGAAGAAAGGACAAGACTTTGGTGAAGGTGAAGAAAGGAAACACATGGTACGGAGACTCCATTAGAGAGGAACACTATGTTTTGGTGTCTGAGCCAGGAAATTAATATTTAGCCCATGTAGTTCCTTCTTCTGGTAAAGCTCAAGATATAGCTGATAGCTTGTTCTTTTTTCAAGAGTCAGCTATTAATGTGAGCATTCGTCTCATAGGATGTGACAGTACAAATATCAACACAGGTGCCAAGGGTGGGGTCATCCACCTCATAGAAGAAAAACTAAAGAAACCATTACAATGGAGCAATTGTATGCTGCATACAAACGAACTTCCCCTTCGACACTTATTTGAACATTTTGATGGTAAAACAAAAGGTCCAACATGTTTCACTGGAAAAATCGGAGTGGCACTGAAAGAATGTGCAAAAATGCCTGCAGTCAACTTCAAACCAATTAGAGAAGGCATTGATTTAACACACATATCAGAAGAGTTATTGATGATCTTAGCCAAGATCAACACTCTTTGTACAAAATTATTGTGGCTATAAGAAGTGGGAATGTCTCAAAAGATTTGGAAAATACAAAACCCGGACCACTGAACCATTCTCGATGGCTGACATTAGCAAATCGTGTCTGCCGCCTATACATTGCAGAGAAAACTCCTTCATTGGCTCTTTATTCAATAATTTTCTTCATTGTTACAAATTATGGACCAAGCTGGTTCGATATCAAGAGTAAACCATATATATGGAATGGACCACATCACGTATTTGGAGCAATTAAAAGATTTCATCTTCTTCTAAAGGATGTTCAGAATGTAGTGAAGCCTTACATTGCTAGAAACGCATATTTTGCTCATTGCGAAAATGTTCTGATAGCAATGTTATCAGATACATCAGAACAAAAACAAGACAGAGCAGTTGATTTCATCATGAACGTTAGAACAAAGACGAAAAATGTGTCCAAAATCAGAGAATTTAAGGTTCCTGAGATAAATTTCAACGCAAACGCATGGGATGATATTATTTACTGGTCAAAAGAATGCTGACTGAACCTCCCCTCACTATGGCGCTCACAAATATTGAACTCAATGCACTCAGGGTTAAAAAACTGTGCCTACCCAATTATCCACTTCATTCACAAAGTGTCGAGAGGGGCAATAAAACTTGTCACCGATGCGGCCTCATCTGTATATTCCCAAGAATCCCGTGATGGATTTATAAGAGCAAGAATTAGGTCTCGTTCATTGCTGCCATGTATGGAAACCAAGAAAGAAATGACTTCACTTTTTGACACTTAGCTTTTAATTAGAGACTGAAATAATTCACTAAAATTTCATAAAAGCAAACACTTCACGATTTTTGAAAAGGGATCTTTTTGGAAGTATATTATTATATGTTTCTGCAATTGTGGTAATAAAATGTCAATAATTCTCTCGTTGATTAGTGTTGTTGTAGATTATAGTTTGAATATTAAAAATTATGTAAGGTTATTAACTATTATCAAAGTAATATACTTCGGTCATCAAAGAATTTTTCATTTATTTAGAAAAAAGTGATTTATTTGTGATATCATTTACCGAGGTAAATTTTTATAAAATTTAAAATTGAGAAAATAATTTATAAAAGGGCACTTTCTAATGTATTTTTTTTTATTTTGAATCATTTTTATTCTATAGTGTCTTTTAATTGGATGCATATTTTTCAAGTTATAAGCATTTATATGTTTGACTAGCGGCCATTTTGTTTTTCTAAAAATGCGCTAGTAGGGCAAAATTGAGTTTTCTTTTATATCACTTTATGTCATCTATAGAACCCAATACAGTAAATTATAGGTGAAGCAAATAAATATTCCACAAAGAATTGCGTTTCACCACCCCCCCTACTGACACCAATGATACTCTTCTTCTTTTACTACTATACTATATTATTACTATATTATTCTTATTATAGTATTGGGAGTAACAGTCCAACCGTACTAGTACTACTAGTAGTAATGCTGATAATGTCTTTAATCAAGCAATAATTTAATGTATAAAAACTGTCGCGATCCTTCAACTTCATTTGATATTAAATTTTTTTGGGTTGAAATCCAAAAGAATCGCGAATTTGATGATGGTCGTATAAGATTATAAAGAACGGTATAATTATAAAATACAGTTAATAATAACACTTCCTTATAACAAAATTTGTTAGAGTGAACTTAAAAATATTATACAGTGATTTGTGAACATAAGAAAGCAGCTATTCGGATAATATTTTTGTTTTTTTTTAAAATGTATTATTGTTTGATTTATCTTGCGCTTATTACCTTCAAGAATATAGATATATTATGGGATTTATATCCTTCGAATAAAGCTTATCATTATCATTATCATTATCATCATTATTATCATTATAAGTAAATAACACATTCCTCCGAATTTCTTTTAATTATTTTCATATTTGTTTTTTAATAATTAAAAAAGCCAAAATAACTTTGGAAACCATTTTTCCATTTTTATTATACTGTTTTTCAAAACCTTGAACAAATTATAAATATAATTTTTTATATTATACGATTATTAAAGGCTTTGTATGTCTATCTTATGAAATAACGGCACTCATGAACATTGTATATACACATCCTAGGAGACAATGGCACTGGCATTCGTATAGCCCTATTTTAAACCTATTTGCTTCCTATAAATAGGATTAAAGCCTATGTGCCATTGTACAGAACTCAAGGGAGGGGGTTTATGGCGTAACAGTAATTCTTATATCTCATCGATATAATAATTGATATCTGGGAAGATATGAGTAGCCATTTCCCCATATCATATGGCACATCGCATTTTCTTGCAATAAGCCATCAGATAAGATGAAACATTAAAAGCGTTAACATAGTTTCTAATTGCTATTATTTTATAAATTATTTTATTTAACTTGTCTGTTTTTATATATATTTTTATAAATTTCGTGTGTATATTTTTAAAGTTTTTCATACAACGGTTACGCTTTCTGATTTTAATAACATAAATGCTCAATGAAACTTGAAATTCGCGCAGGAAAACTGCCAAAATGTTTTGAAATTATATATTTTACTAGTGATTTTGTAGTAATGTAAATATCATACAATATTAAACTTTTTATGACTTGCGGGTTATCCCTATTTCTGGGAACTTCCAATGTAGTAGAAAAATAATTTTTCACTAAGAAGCCAGAGGGACTGCGGCAAAAGATTTCGAATTGCAAAAAAATAAATGTCATTTTCTGACTCTGACTTCACTTTCATAACCTGAAAATTAAGATTGATTTTCTCCAGATAGAATGAAGATTACAACATTACAATTATCATACTAAAATCTAATTCATTTACTTTACAGAATTTATAGTTGAACACTGAACATTATTTATTAGTAATTATAGGAATGTACGTGAAAAATAGGATTTTATTATGAAATCATTTTTTTTAGTTATTCATTTAAATATCTCAAGAAATTTGATGTGTTAAGAGAATGGTAAGAGAATGTTGCTTTTTATACATACTTTTTGTATGTGAATTTTTAAATCATTATTTTTTTTCCTTTCGGTCAAAGATGATAAAATCATATTGGAAATGGAGAATCAGATTTTAGTATTTGTATTACAATATTAAAATAAAATAACCTTATTCAGAGGTCTTCTATGGCTATTAATCTCCAAATCGTGTTTGAACGAGTTAGGAAAGTTGAGAGTGTGTTCCTTCTGATGTAAATTGATGATTTCTTTAATAAGAACAGAATGAACGCAACCCATTTATAGATTTTAAAGTTTAAAAAATAGGAACAAGTTTTTGGAATTTATGTTTCATTTTAAAACTTTACAGTAGACTAATCTAGTGACCGCATAACCAAAAATTTCTGACTGTCTCTTTTTATGTATCAAAATGCTTTTTTAAGTGTATTTCACTCATTTCAGCGCATATTTTACACAAATTGAGTTAAATAAGTTGTTTAATCAAACCAACTAGAAGTTAATTGAAAAGTTTAAAGATTTGATAGCCAGTTGCGTCAGGGAGAGATCATTTGTTTGTGCACGAAGATGGTGCAGAGAAAAAGGCTTTCCGGTGGAATAGATTCCCCGTGCCTGGTGCAAAGAAAGAAAATTTATTAAACTCGTAAATTTTAACATAACATGCAGTTTTTAAGGCAATCAAATTGCATATAAGCGAATAAAAATACTTCATATGTGATACAAGCTTGCCTTTGACGGTATAAGTAGTCACTGATATAAATAGGAATCTGAAAGTCGATGCTTTGCGCATTGCCAACCGCTTCGATCTCTTTAAGTTTTTTCCTTAGGGTTGTTCAGATTGTAAATCGATAATGTTTGGACGATAATTTAGTTCTAATATAGAAATTATTCCTTCGTTGCCTTTCCGTTGACTACGTTAACATTTTCCATAGAAGAAGACAAATTTCCACTTCCACTTTCTTCCTTTTCAACATGATTGTAAGTTCATTCGTTTCCCTTCTTAAGTGATTTAGATTTTGGTTTGGTTCATAGGCGCGATTAACATCTTTGTCATACATATATCATGGATAAGAGGTTTAAAGTGTTCTATTTCTAATTAAATCTATGGATCCTCATTTTTTCGGCGGCAGCTGTAACTGCCGAAGCCGTAGAGGATGCTCCCTTTGTGTATGGACTCCGTCTGCATGAAGGAAGGTACAGTAGTTGCAGCCTAAGTTGGCATTCCTTCTTTCACTCCCGTAGCTAAAGGACGCCTTCAGCAGTCAAAGAAGGAATGGTTCCGAATTTCAAAAAGCCTTAAAACTCAAACGAGAAAACTGTCTTCGACTCCACTCTCATTTCATTGAGGGACTTGCCCATGATGAAATTTTTGGTAGACTCGAAACGATCTGCGTTTGAGAAACAAGTGCTTGCGATGAACTTCGGAATTGTGGACCCAAACTCCTGCGCAAAGCTGCGGGAGCCTTCTCATTTTGCTTTACGTAACCGAGTCCTCTTTCCTCTTCTGGCAAAGGATACGCTTGCCTCCATCATTGATACAAAACTAAAGAAAAATTATAATCAAATAAAAAATCTAATCAGTTCAAATTTTCAAGGTCACAGAATAAAAAAAAAATCGAATATATTCTTACAAGGAAGCTAAATCTACTACGCAGGTAAAAAATTAGTGCAAAATACTTTAGTTACATTTGATCTTCTATTTTTAAGCAAACCTGATTCAGGTTAAGTGAATTGCCGTAACAGAGAAACCTAATTTACGAGAGAATTAGCATATGTGATTGGACAAAGCCATTTTTGACGTACCATGTGATTGTTGTGAGCTCCGTAAGAAAATTTTGCTACAAATTGGAGCTAATCTGTTCTGTTCGCTTCAAACTTTGGCTAAAGAATTTCACATGTACCTCTACAAACTCACAGCAGGATGTATCAATCTAAATTTAGTCCTTTACGAATACTTTAAGTAATACGTGTATTATTTTTGTCTGATTGTACTTTTGGCATCTAAAGTAAATCCATTATTTATGTATAAACAACTGTAGATGGGCAGTTTACCGATAAATCTGTATATGTATACACATAAAATAATGGAAAAGCAATGGATGCAGTTTAGATGCCAAGAATACATTTGGACAAAAATAATACATACGTTATTTAAAGTAAAGTAGTCTTGGAGGACATAATTCAAAGTTTAGTTATATGAAAAGCCTCGTATTTACTTTTAAGTTTTATAAGAATCATATATATATATATATATATATATATATATATATATATATATCTATATATATATATATATATATATTTAAAGTTATTAAAGAGTATCTTCTTAGAAGTGACAATTCTTAATCTACGATTCTACTAAAATAAAATAAACTGTTTGAATATATATATATATATATATATATATATATATATATATATATATTCAAACTTATCTTAAAATTAGTTAACGTAATTAACAGTAATAAACAGATCAGTACAGTCCATTTTAGCTTCCAGACAGGAAACAAATACTGTCATTCAACAATTATCTGCCAACGGTTTATACAGGAAACAAAATTTTTCTAATGTTGCAAGTTCATCTTTCGTCACAGTCTTTAATATAGCCAGTAAGTAAGTAAGAGAACAGAAATGAGTGTTGTAGTGCGACACCAAGTATAACTCCAAACTGCTTGAGATAGTCGTGAGATACAAGAAGAGAGGTGCAAACGATAAAATAAAGCAATCCATCAATAAAAAGATGTGACACTGGCAGAAAATGAGGCTCAATTTTGAAAGAAAACTAGATTTTTTTGTGTATAAATTCAGTGAACAACAAATAGGGTGAAAATGGACGAACAAAACATTTATTATATATATATAATATATATATATATATATATATATATATATAAATAATCAGATTACGAATCTCTCTCTCTCTCTCTCTCTCTCTCTCTCTCTCTCTCTCTCTCTATATATATATATATATATATATATATATATTATACTCATCGATGCAAGCAAACCACATCATTTGTCTATTGGCATATCGTGGTATGCGTGTCTTACAATTTTAACTCTTACAGAACAATAAGAAGCGCTTGTGTGCAAAGACGAATCATTTAAAAGAAGACGCGGCTTAATTCATAAAACAACACCACTGAATTTTACGAATGCTTCTAGGAAATGGATACAACGTGTCAAGAAGAAGAATTAAAACGAAAAAGAAAAAAAAGAAGTTTGAAATGCGCACAAAAACATCGAAAATTGTAAATCAAAATATGGAAAAAAATACTACGAACAGATTCCATATAAAAGTGGCCTTATAACGACTGGCAAAAGAGCTCAATGGAGACTCGTAGTTAGGGTGGGGGGGTTGGGGGTGAGATATTTTATCTGAGACCCCTTCCGAGGAACAAGAGATTGAAGGCAAGATGGCGGTCAGAGGGAGTAGCGCCCTCAGAGGGGAATGAAGCGAGGGAGAGGAAGGAGCCGTATTACAGAAGTCCTCCTCACAGAAGCACATATGGCCTCCTCCACTACTTTCCAACATGCAAACGTGGTCCACCATAAACAGGTTGATCTTCAACTTCTTCGTGCAAGTTCGACGCACTGAGTAAAATGCTGAAAAAGGGAAGAAAGACGAACGTATTAAAAAGTTATTCATGAAAATATTTTGAGTTTAAAAGTTATAAAATAAAGTGAAAGTCTTCTAAATTATACCCAAACATGTAAAATTATATACGGTTACTTAGATGGGTTTGAACAACTGTTCACGGGTGACACGTGATACAGGGTTCCGTAAAAAGATCTGAAACACATTTTAATAAAAAAAAAAATCACGTCTATAGAACTAATGTATACTGTATATTTAGGAAAGGTTTATCTTACAATACGTGAAATTATGAAGCTTACACCCATCAACTTATTTTAGAAAGGCAGACAATCTCGATATGTGCATCATTTATAGTTTGGCAAACGTTCAATCAATACTCTATCTCTCACCAAATGCATTTTGTTTACAGGGTTAAAAGATATAAATCTTTATTTTATTTCACACTTTTGTCGGACACTCTATTTTATATAATAATAATAATAATAATAATAATTAATAATAATAATTAATCAAGATGCAAATAAGAAAACATTTGACCAATTTTCACAAAATTTCATTTATCTTTTGCAATATTTCAAACGTGTCATTACGTATAAAATAAAAGCAAAAAATTGTCACAAACTCGTTAACAGAAGTCTTGAACCTCTTAAATAAATTTACAAATACAGTATCTCGTTGTCATGTGAAATATTTAAAGAGACAAAATGACACTTATATATATATATATATATATATAATATATAGGGTGGCGCAAAAGTCGCACATCATAGGAATTTCACTGTTGATCATAATATATGATTTTTTTTCTTTTAGGTAGGGTATGGCTGCGAAATTAACAATAGACGAGAGGGTGAGCTTGGTTTTAATGCATGGAATACCAGGTACTACAAATCGATGAATCGGTACAGAATTTAATTTCGCAGCCATACCCTACCTAAAAGAAAAAAATAATATATTATAATCAACACTGAAAATTTCTATGATGCGCGACTTTTGCACCACTCTGTGTGTGTGTGTGTGTGTATATATATATATATATATATAGTGTGTGTGTGTGTGTGTGTTATATATATATATATATACTTATATATTGCGTCTCAGTGTGTAGTGTTTAGCATCGCTGACTGCGAATCCGTCGGCCTCGGATCGAGACCCGGTGACGGCAGGCGGCGCGCAGCAAACCCCCAGCTGTTCATCCTTCCACACAATAAAGAAGTCGGTTGGTAGATAAATGGGTAGCCTAGTGGTTAAGACGCTGTACTGCTATCGGGAGGCCGTAAGATCGAGTCTAGGCGAGGGTTTTGTAATTTCTGACTGCCCATGGTAGGGCGTGGTTCGGATTCCACGTTAAACTGTAGGTCTAAGGTGGAGTGACAAGCTTGACCTTGGTCAGAATGAACAATTCGGGCAGAAACAAAAAAAGGTTAATCAAAGTTATACAGTATATACAAAGGACACCAAACAGCAACAGATCGGCTGATCCCTACAAGGTTGTCTGTTTAAGAAGGAAGGTTAAAAAGAAGTAAGAAATTTAAAGACGAGCGAAAGTTTTAAAGCAAAGCAAAGAAAAGAGGTTGAAAGGAAGGAAAGAAATTTAAAGATAAAGTGATAATTTTAAAGTAAAGGGAAGGGAATCCGAGTGAAAATTCTACAATACTTTTATGGCTAATAAATGCTTCTGACTTGGGGTGTTTAAGGCAAGCTCAGCATCTATTCTCTTTTTAAAGCACTCAATCGAATTACTGTGAACTACTGTGGCTGGCAACCCTTTCCACAAATTAACTATACGATTGAAGAAAAAATGTTTGGCTTCATTAGAATTAAAATGTTTACCCATTAATTTGAGATCATTGCCGCGAGTTCTATCTGCATTTCTGAAGGCGAATTATGTTTCGGCGTCGACATTATCAAAACCTTTAATCATTTTAAACACCTGGATTAAATTTCTTTGAATCCGTCTTTTTACGAGTGAGAATAAATTTAACTTTTCTAGACGGGCAGCGTATGATTTGTTTCTAAGTCTGAGAATCATCTTTGTAGCCCATCGGTGCATTCTCTCTATACAGCAAGAATAAGAGAGTAGCGCAAAAAAGGTCTCTTGTTTCAAGTAAAAACTCTAGTTTTTGAAGCCATCATGTACAAGATTTGGTTGAAGGTGTATCGAAGGTCAGCCTTACTGAAACCTTCCCTTAGAGAAAACAAGTATCGTTTTCAGTAATAACTCCGAATTACTCCGATGAAAATAGTGCCTGAGCTGAGTGACGTGTTTCTTCTATGATACCATCAATTGCGCCACTTATCTCGACAGTCTTGGAAATATTTTCAAAGCCCACTTATATAGTATTTAGTTATACTGTTGAGCAGTTTCGCATAAAAAAAGTTCACCCAGAAACATGATGTTTCTAAAAAAGCTTAAAAAATTAGTAATCACTAATGATTGGGTTGTTTTTTTCATTTCATCACTGTCACCAAAAAAAGTAAAATATCCAAAGAAAAGCAGAATATATTACCAATTAGTAATTTTAATGTTTTTTAGAAATTTTATATTTCTAGGCGAACTTTTTCTGGAACTGTACGTCAGCAGACTAATTATATAAGTCTTAATGCAGGATTGTTACTGATTTTAGGTAGCATGAATTCAAGAATTCAAGGAAAAAATTAAATCTTTTAGCATTAAAAATGGATCATAGGAAATATCTCCTCATTTCTATTTATGAATGGATAGTTCGTTTTTTAATTTTTGGCTTGCATGAAAGTATGGAAAAATGAATGTATGAATGTATGTAAAAGAGAGAGAAGAGACCAAATCTATATATTAAGTTTAACGAACTTTATAATAATATAATCAGTCAGGCGAACCAGCAACTGGCATAACGAATCCAACTCAACTGATACATTAAATGAGGCGTCGCGCGGGCGCAATGACGAATGCGCCAAAACGAAGTTTTGAGGAAAATGGCTTTAAAGTATGTGAAAGACTCATAATTTTGTAAGTGATTTTATGAACATTGAATGAGTGAATGATTAAATGGTAAAAAGGAAGCGTTTAAAGTTTTTATAAGGTAAAACAGCAATAAAGGTATAAAGCCTGGAAGACTATAGCAATAATTTTATAAAGAATGGACGAATTTTGATTGTTTTTGTTACATTTTTCCTGTAATTTCATGGCGATTAAATGAGTGAATATGTAAATGAATAAAAAAGACGATCCGGTACACGATAGAGGAAAGGTTGAAATTTTATCATGACATAGAAAAAGGAATTTTCGCCCGTTGGTTAATTCGTCATTGTGTCGCGCGAAAGCCTCATTTAGTCGCAGGCGTCGATATTCTATTTTCAGTTTTTAAAAATTTTAATTTTTTACATTTTAACGTCATAATTTGTTTTCACTCGAAATTCGTTATTTTTCTCGAAAGAAATAATTCTCTTTCGACGTAAGTTTTTGTAGGATCATGTTTTGAATGTTTGCTTGAAGCGTTAACATTTATGGCAGTTGTTTACATAGAATAAAAAATGAAGTGAATGGAAATACTTTGAAACAGGACTTAATATTTTTAGACAACGAAATAATGAAATTATTAGTTTCATTTCATGTCAAAAAACAATAAACTAGAAATCAAATAGGGTGGGGCACGGGAATCAAGTGTTTTTTGAATAGCTAGTAATCGGCCATTAGGAATGCGAGGGGCGTGCGGTAGGTAGCATTCCATTCCTGGGTTCATAGCATTTAACTTTAACTAACACTCACCTTTATCTTTCAGGTGCCATCATGGAGCAGTGGACGTTAGAACACCGCATGTTCGCGTATGATCATTTTGTTAGGAGTGGCGAGTCAGTGACAGCAGTTCAGCGTGCGTTTCGCCGCAGATTCAACATTCATCGAAATGACTCTGTTCCCGCTCGTGACACAATCTTACGTTGGGTTAACAATCTTCGAACAGGAGGCTCAATAATGAAAACAAAACGAAGGGGCCGCAACGCACTGTGCGTACTCCAGAGAACGTTGAAAGGGTCAGACAAGCGATGTTGCAAAGCCCAGCCGCTCTGCTCGGAGACATTCAGCTGCACTCGGAATCAGCAATCGTACTGTTAGACGGATTTTGCATGAAGAATTACATTTTCACCCATACAAGTTAGCGATGGTGCAGGAATTGAATGTAAACGATTGCCCCCAACGACTGAATTTTGCACAGGAAATGCTTGCACTTTATGAGCAGAATGAAAACATGATGGTGGTAATGAGTGATGAAGCCCATTTCCACCTTAATGGGGCCGTCAACAATCAAAACTGTCGGTATTGGGCTGCTGAAAATCCGCGACAACTCCATGAAAAACCGCTGCATAGCCCTAAGGTTACAGTTTGGTGCGCGGTGGGAAAGTTTGGCGTCATCGGTCCCTATTTCTTCGAACAAAATGGGGTTACCGTTACCATAACATCTGGGCGTTACATTGAGATGGTGAACACCTTTTCATCCCTGAGTTACGAAGAAGGCGTATTGCTCGTCGACATTTGTGGTTTCAGCAAGATGGGGCCACGCCACACACCGCCAGAGCGTCAATGGCTGTTCTTCGCCCCCTGTTTCCCAACCATCTCATTTCGAGATTTGGTGACATTGCATGGCCCCCTCGGTCCCCTGACTTGTCCACATGTGACTTCTTTCTATGGGGGTACCTCAAGTCACGTGTCTACGAGGACAAGCCCCGTACATTAGATGCATTGAAGGAAGCGATCCGTCAACAAATCATCCAAATCAACAGAGACCTGCTGGGAAGAGTGGAGGCCAATTTTCGTAAACGCCTTCAACAATGCGTCGACGGCCAAGGACATCATATGCCAGATATAATTTTCGGTACATGATTATTATGACATGAAATGCTATGTTCTTACGAATGTTGTTCTACCAATATATTTTCTTTACAAAAATAAATATCATTTTCCTGATTATTCCAAAAACACTTGGTTCCCGTGCCCCACCCTATATAACGCATCAGCGCACTAAATAGTTGAAAATAAGACCTCTTGGAAACGGTCTAAATAACGTTTGGGGTTGTTTAACCTCCATTGCAACGGCAACGATCATAGGACAGAGGGAACCTACAACTTTATAAGTGGGCTCCGAACCATCGACGGGTCGGTACATCATTTGAACGAGGAAGACGATCATCCGTCCAACTACTGAACAGACCCAACATCACTTAGCCTCACTGATCTAACGAGAGGTTGCGCTGCAACGTGGCTGCGACATAAAGAAAAACACTTGGTTTAAAATTATGCATCATTATTATGTTTCTTTACTTCCAACTATTTAAGTGGAAAAATTCTTAATCGATAAATTTGAAGTAAAACGTTTAAACTGAAAGTGACAACATCGATTTCACTAAAAAAACATCTGAAGGTTGGTTATATATTATGTCATATTTCAGAAAACGCCCAATCTAAATTATGTATAGGCCTATGCTCATACAATTTACTCTTTATCATCTGGATGCTGAAAGAGTTCCAAGTCGTAAATTGTAACATCAATCCTAAGTTATAAATTGGGAAAAACATCATATTATGTTTTCGGACGCTTCCCCCCACCCTCCCAACATCTACAATACTCTAATACCCAGATAGCAAACATCCATTGGACTGGACGTATGCCCATTTGGCCGAGGACATTCTACAAACATTCTAATAAACTAACTTAACCTAACCTAATCTAATCGATCCTATCCCTAGCTTAATCTAACATAATTTGTCAATTAAATGTCACGTCGATCAGATGACGTTAGTCCAACTAGGCAGACGTTGGTATTTGGGCTACGTATCAAATACTGTTGTTGGTCTAACGGAAGTCTGTTGTTACCTGGGTGATTAACTTTTCACTATATCGATTCTAAACAGCTTTCTAACTTCATAAATCTGAGATACAAATTGAAAAACATTTGTATACTGTGTGATTATATGTATTACGGAAAAAACTATAATGGGATATCAAGAATTAAACATATTTCCTAAAATGTTTAAGATGATGATGATGATGATGATGATGATGACAACGATGACAACGACAACGACGCCAGCAAGACGGCGACCAGCTATCGCATAGTTTGCTTTTTGGATCTATGCCCATTTGGTGAAAGAGACATTGTATCAACTCTGAAAAACTAAATTAACCCAATCTAATTTAATCTAACCTATAATAACTTATCAATTAAATGTTACGTGGAGAGAAGGACGATCGCCCCTGCTTGATTCTCGATCGGGTCACAAAAAAAAACCTTTTACGTACAAATGACGGTTATTGAATAAAAAGGAATATAATTTTCTTTCATGTTATATTATAATGTAAGAATGGTCTTTCGTATTGCATGAAAATACTTTGATATCAGGTTAATTATTTTAATTTTTTTCACTGAATTTTCTGAATAAAACGAAGTCACGTTTCCTTTCTTTCGAAACAAAAATTCAAGATGAAATATTACCGTGTTATATCATGCATTCAATATACGAAAATTGCTCTGCGCAAATGAACGAAGTACATTTTATGCAATAAGTTTGAAAACATAAGAGCTTCGGAGCAATAAATGATCCTCAATAAATTTAGCTGCGCGTTACCAATCTCACATTTCCATTATACACTGCCATAAAAACCATATCGAATAAACATAGGCTATTACTGCTCACTTATACTATTGGAACAGCGCAATATGCCCATTACGAAAAAAGCAAATCGACGGGTACTAGCGTGTGTCAATTTTGGGGGTGAAATGACTAAATTGAAAATCATGTGATTTGGTAACAATTTAATGTAATCATTTGGCATACAAAATAATATCCTTGCTTCAAAAACAATAAAAAATAACTCCTACCTACATCAATTTTAACTAAAAAATTTCATTTTTCCGTAAATTCGTAACAAAATAACAAATGTGCACAAACATCCTATCACCATTTAAAGTGGCAATAAAATATCATTCAGAGTCTTTATTTGAAAGTAACCAATGCAGTCATGTCCTTTTTGCTGCGGTTCCTTGACATCAGCATTCGGCTTGCTACTTGCGCTTTGATGTAGCCTTCTCGCCTCTCGTGACTGTAAACTTGACTAGCTGCTTCTGTGACCATTTTCACACATCTCTCCACACTTTGAGTGTGAGAAGGCCACTTTGGCACTTGCATTGGGGCCTCTTTAAGTTGTGTTAAATCTTTGTTTGTTATACATGTTGTCAGTGGTGGCTCCAAAACTTCCGAGCTCAAGTTAACTAATTCTGACAATTTCGTGGCATTGACGTTTATCGGAGGTACCTTCCTTGTCTGAACAGAGCAGTCTCCCAGCTGGTCATCATCTAGTGATGTTCCTCTAAGCTTTAGAATGATTTCCACAGCCTCAGTTCGCTCTTTGGTACATTGGCTGCAGAGTATTGCTTGCAAAACTGCCTCTGGCCTAGCATACCAAGCGGACCTTCTCACCACAGGTAACACGATGTCCACCACTACTTTCCTTTGGGCTCTCAGTAGCTGTAATTGAAACAAGATGTGGTTGGGACTTGGGCCCCTCCATCCACATTGGATTAAGTTTTACATTGAACCAGTGAGGAAGATAAAACCCAATAATAAACTCAACAATCAACATCAAATTCTGTAGCATTTTGCCCTTCAGTGCATGTTTGGAAACCCAAATCCTGCAGAAACGAATCGCTGTAGTTAACCAACGACTGTGACTTACGGGTCCAATCTCCAAGAGAGTCAGATTTGGAGGCAACTCTCCTGATCTGATTGCTTTAACAATACGATAAGCGTAAGATTGATCCGTGCTGAGGTCTTTGATAACTTCTTCAGACAACACTGGAAGGAGAGGGCCTACTTCGACCTTTGGAAATTTTGTATTTATTTCTAATTCCGTTGCTTCATCTAGCATGTTGCCAAGGGGGCCTGACCACTTGTTGTTGCTCTTTGTAGGACCATCAAGTTCCTGGATGAGACGACGAAGAGGTAGTTCCCCTGTGTGCAAATCACATACAATCCAAACAAGCCTTCTTCCAAGTTTTTTCTCTAAATGCGTCATAACACCGCCCTGCCATCCAGTGTTCACCGCAGTTGAGTCCCCACCAACGGCCTGCAGTGAACTGTCAAGTCTTCTTTCTTGAAGCCAACATATTATTTGATCAGCAATTGCCTCTGCATGTTTCTTGCCTTCTACTTCTGCTTCAGGAACAAAGTGAAACAAATAGCGGTCACCAGGTTCGGAACACACAGAGTAGTGTTCTTCTTTGATGAGACCGGGAAACTTTCTGTCCATTCCCTCTACCTCTAGGAGAACTTTTGTGTCATCTCTTCTTTCATCAAACAAAAGGCAAGAGAGACCTTCCTCCTTCAAATCTTTTTCATGCTGATCAGATATTTCCTTCATTATTTTTTCTTGTGCTCTTCTTATCTTATTATGATCTATCACTAAGGATGTATCCTCTCGGCTGATGAGGCCTGCATCTATCCAAGCGGCAGTGGCAATCTCTGCAGTCTCTCGTAGTCCCGTATGGTGGCGAATACTGGCAAGGGCAATGTTTGAGATGTCTTTAGTGTTGTATTTCATTCTCTTCGGTGAAGGTTCAGATGGCATTTTGGAGCTATCATCTGATGTTGCTTCTTTCTGTTCATCTGAAGAGCTTTCAAAGAAGTGAGAAACCTCTTGATAGAGCTCTTCATCTCTTTGGGTGGCTTCTTCACTCTTTTTTTTCTTCCTTTCTTCCCTCTCTCGGATTTCTCTTTTTTCTTAGCAATAACAATCTGTTTTTTGGTTTCTGAATAATCTGCCGAACCAATCTGCATACTTCCTTGGCCTCCTGCCTTTGTTCTCTGCGCCTTTATGAAAGCCAGCTCCAAAACAGGGATATTCTTCTCACGAGGACAGCGACAATCAATGTGAGGGTGAGGTTCTCTTCTGCATGAGGGAGAACAATTGGCTTCAGAACACAACTCTATGGGACACTGGCAGTTAAAAATGTCAAGAAGAGTATCAAGTGTGTGCAGAAATTTATTTTTTCTTTGCTAGTTTTCCTTTACCAAGTGATGTCTCAACTGCTTTGTGCCACAGCTTTGTTAATTTAGCTCAATAGTTCTATACTGATTGAGTACAGGTGGTTTGAATAACACATTAGCTTTTTTCCACTGATGCAGAAGAGGGGGAATCATGTCCCTTATGAGCTCTTTCTCTGTGTAGTTCCTTCTATCCTTTGTATTTTGTTCACGAAGGAGTAACCCTAGTCTCAGCATGTCTCGCACTGTTGGTAGTTCTGATACGGGAAGCTTCTTGCCTGTACCGACTAACAGGCTCAAGTGGCATGACGACTGACCTCTTGTCTTCAATTTTGGCATCTTAGGAATATCTGAAAAGAAAGAAAAACATTTAAGTATTTTATATCAATTACGATGTTTCAAAGTTTAGTCATTCGATGTTCTAAAATTCAATAAAAAAATATTTCATGGGATTACAACATAATTAGACAGAAGAATATGATAATAATAAATAATTGTAATAATCAATAATCCATACTTACAGTTAAACTGTAGTATTCGTCTAGTAGAATAACTATGAAGTAGGTACAAGAGCAATAACAGCAAACCACCGTCTATGTCTCTATGACATCTAAGAGGCAACTGAGGACTGAGAGTGAGGGACAGTTCTATTCATGTTGTGACTTGTACATTGTACAACAACTATATGACCTTGAAAACACTCCATATGCGATCAGTGGGATAATTCTGTGACAGATGAATAGTTAATCAATTTATGTCCTATTATTTAGTAAAAGAGTCAATTTCTGAAACTTTAAGGTAAAATTGATGTAGGTAAGAGTTATTTTATTTCGTTTTGGTTGTTCAATTTCAAGTTTTGACACGAAAAGACTATATTTTCACTACCAAAATTGATTTGAAAAAAGTTGACAAAATTGACACACCCTAACGGGTACACGTTATCGACTCCTGAGATTAGAATTCTTATAAAAAAATAGCGATTTATTGCAGTTTCAAGGTCAAATTACAAATAATGAATAATTGATACCTTAATGTGCTAACCTGATGGAACTAATTATTCATTATTTAAACATGCAACACGTTGGGCTTATAATGAGAAGACGAAAAATTAAAATTTTTCAAAGATAAGGATTGGAATAGTAGACTTAAAAGAGAATATCCCATTCGTTCAATTAAACTATACGTATGTTCAAAATAGAAAAAATACCTTCATACAAAATTGAAAAGAAAAGGATGAAATTGAGATGATCACTGATAAATAAAAAATAAAAACCAAGTAAACATTCAATAGAACAGATTTTCCTCTTAAAAAAAAAAAAAATCCTGAGGTTAATCCAAACAAAGGAATGTGGTAAAGATTTTAAGCTACTCGTGATATACATATAGGGTGTTCAAAAAGAAATGCAACACGAAACAGAAAGAAAAAGGTTAGGTTACAATGATATATGCATTCTTTAATGCATAAACACACTGTATAAATGAAAGCAATGGTATGAATTGCTAAAAATCTATGCAGTTTGTATACACTCAAAGTGGTTCAATAAATGAGGTTCACTCGTGGATGACTTACATGTACCGATGTTTTGCACGAGCTTCACGCAACATCCTTCACATTTCATGGTAGGAGGCTGTTCGTTGAGCGGCAAAGTGAAATTGAAAGGGTCTTTGCAGAAACGATTTGTCCACGAAGAACATTCGTAGCATTGAACGGTGCCTGAAACCAAACAAATCTTTTAAAAAAAAATGGCGTAGTGAGCCTCAGAGACCTTGATTTCGACTCTCTTATATAAGGGAGGGGGGTGTAATTTTTTCGGGCGCTTGCCCTTGGCTCCTCCTTCGTACATAAAAAAAAAATAAGGAATAATATTAATGTTTGGCATTGTTTAACCTCCCTTGTAGATCATGTGACGGAGGGGACCCGCAGTTTTACGTCGGATCCAAACCATCTTCTGGTCACTACATTATCTGATCGAGATCACCCGTCCATCAACTGAACAGATCCAATGTCGCTTAACCTCGCGAAACTAAGATTTCTAAAAGAAAATAGGAAATGAAAACTTCAATACATTTTATACACAAAATTTTAATTAAAAGTATTTCCTTTACGTAGGTTTTGGACGAGGCTTTTTCCGTAAGTAAAGATTCAATTCATAATAATTTGTTTTGCTAATAAATTTTGCCCCAAATTCAAAATCATTAGAAATGGTTAAACTCAAAATCAGTTCATGATTAATAAAATTTACATTAACTTGTTAGTACATATGAGTGCGTCTGCTGTCAGATAAATAAGCGAATGTCTGGAAATGTTTGTATATGCTTCCTTAAAAAGATTTATGTCACAGCACATTGGTAGGCTTCATATTGGGACACTGATGGCGGAAGAAACTCTCTCTCTCTCTCTCTCTCTCTCTCTCTCTCTCTCTCTCATATATATATAGTGAGAGAGAGAGAGAATTAGTAACAAACGAACCCTACTGAAGAATAGAAAATGTAGATTTGGTAAATTCATTTATAAGAGCTAATAAGAACACTGAAAATTCATCTTTAGTCGACTACAAATCTATATCGGAAAATGGATGAAATATTAAATCTGAATCTTAACATCATAAAATTTCGATATTTATCATTAAACCAAGTTTATTACAGTACATCCTATATATATATATATATATATATATATATATATATATATATATATATTATATATATATATATATAATATTAGTGGTGGACCGGATGTCAGTTTTTCAACATCTGCGGATGCGGATATTTAGTTAATCTATCAATATAATATAGAATTATGAATATATGACATAATTTTCAAATTTCGTGATATTACTATTATGGCAGGCAATGCATAAGAATTAAAATTAATATTAATGTTTTCATTATGATAAAAATAATAACTTTCTCAAGAGTTTCAGCCACAGAAAATTCAATGAAACAAGTTTCATTCAATTTTCTGTGTTACCACGTATTTATATTTTGAAGTTTATATATTTGTTTGTCCATTAATAATTAATATACTTTACATGAAATGTGCATGACTGGGCCTTATAAGCTACTTTATAAGCTAATTTAATTGTAAATTGCATAATTTATTAGAGGTAATATCCGCATAACATCCGCAGTCAGAAGTGCGGATGCGGGTGTTAAAAATGATGCGGATGCGGATATCCGATCCACCAATATATATATATATATGGGATGAATTTCACACTTAAACACGTAAAATGAATGAATGGTGCAAACCCACAGGAAAAAAGAAAAAAAATTGTTCCAAGGTCTTTCCTGTATTCACTATTCAGCAGTACACCACATCAGGGAACGGGTACACCTGACGAAGTGTACTGCTGAATACGCGAAAGGCCTTGGAATAATTTTTTCTTTTTTCCTGTGGGTTTGCATCATTATATATATATATATATATATATATATATATATATATATATGTTAACCCCCCCTTTATGGCCCTGAGTCGGTTCGGATTCGACGGGGGGGTTCTGGTTAGGAGGCTGCAACGGATGTTTCTTCTGTATACTTTTCTATAATTCTTTCTCTCGCTTATTAATTCTTCTCTTTTTATAATTCTCTGATACTTTCTCCTATACTAAAAATTATCGACTTTTCTCTTTTATAACTTGTCGACTTGACTGAGTTCCTGAAGAGAGCACGGCTCGAAGGGAAAAATAAAAACTTCTTTTACTTTGGTTTACTTCTTAAAAATATACAGGTACTCTGAATTTACAGGGTAGAGGTTCGACCTCTTTCGACCATGGCTCAGGCCGGAATCTAAAAATATTAAGAAGGCAAGGGGCCTCTGCCCCCTCCTAATGAGGTGCTAATATGAAGTCTAATGGAGAAGTGCCTTAAATGAAGTGGTAATCTGAAGTGGTGTATTTTTACAAATATACGTATAATATAACTTAAATGTTTGGGGGAGAACAGTTGAAGGTTAAATTTCCCCCCTTTTTAAACACATGATCAGATGTTTTAAATGACTGCAAATAAAAATTAAAAAAAAATAAAATAAAAACTAATCGTATATTTTTGCCGAGTCTACATTTTTGACGGCGATATCATTTCGTAATAGTACACATAAGTACACTTTGAGTACATGACTGTATACGTATTAATTTTGGTTCATTACAATTACGATTACAATTACCAATTAATTCATATTCACTTATTATTGTTTAATTACAATTCCATTTTAAAGTACATTCTTACATGATAAATTAAATCATTACATTTAATTACAGTTTCATTGAAGTACATTACATTATATTAAATCAAGTATTACAGTTAATTACAATTAAACAGTTACTATAACTTGTTTTGTTTTTACAGTGTTTCTTATTAATAGACAATTAAGATGTTAGAAATATAATACAAAGTACATGGCACTTACGAGATAATTTATTTACGAAATAATATGTTATAATGTTATGAATTTGAAATCAGAGCGAACGGAGGCATCTAATCTTTGAGGCGCTCGAATCCGTCGTTGCTTAGTTAAGAAGATTAATTTGTTTAATTAAATAAGATAATGTTTAATATAAATTTACTAAAAATTGTGATGATTACGATAAAGCATGGTTGTCAGATTTGAATTGTTTAAAATGGGTAGGGTTGGTAATCCTAAATAGGCCCGGAGAGTGGACTATACCTATAACGGTTTTTCAGTCTTGAGGCAGAACGCGTTACGCGTAGGTGGACAAAAATGTAACGTAGAATAAATAAGTTGTGTGTGTCCCTCTCCGACCGAAATATATTTAGTAAGATTTCATACTCGCATATCCCCTAATTAACTAAACCACTTTCGAAATTAATAAAACGTAATAAGTGTTAAATAAGAGTATTAATACCCTCCCCCCCCTTCGTTTTGTAACGGTCTTTTAGAGTCAGAACTCGGCGTCGCTACCGGAAACTATATAAAGAGCAATAGAGATATAGTAAAGTAGGAAGAAGCGTAAGTAAATAATGAAGAAAAGATATAATAATAAACCGTTCACTACAGTCGTCGTGAGCGGAATTCGATCTTACTAAGCATTTATTCGAGTTCACCTCGGGAGGTCATATAATTAAAAATAAAAATGAAAAAAATAATACGAGAACGTTTTTTCGCGTTCTCGAACGAAGGCATGAAGTTTCGCGTTGACACGAGTAAAAATGAATATTTAATAAAATTTATATAGTTACAATGATCAAGGGAAATCAATGACGTAAAAAGAATACATGTACGTAATCATGATCGTCAATAGACAGGTACGACTGCACACAGTAGTGTACACATATCATTCGTCACACAATAGGTTGTGTGTGTAATATAGACACGAGTAAACATAGACTGATAAGTTGATAGGGCATAAGTAGACAATAGGTAGATGAATGAATAAGTAATAAAATTAATAAAGGATAGCGGTCGAGAAAGAACATGAACGTAAGAATGAGTATGGTTGAATAATAATGTTTATACTCATACAACATATAAATAATGACTTCTATAGAGTGTTTCGTCCTTAGCATGATGTTAAAGAATTTTCATACATTGGATACTAGATATATGATGAAGGGAAAATGTGACGTCATAGTTATTGAATTTTTACGTATAGTACAAATCAATGTTAGGAAGATTTACAAGAACGAATTAGAGACACAGAGTGAGAAACGTAAAGAGAATAAAGTTATTTTGTGACGTCATAGTGTATAAGTCATTATTAGAAATCGAAATTCTATCCAAAACTCGCTTATGTGATTTTGTTGGTTTCTTATGTAAAAATGGACAATGAATTCATATAATGATGGTGTAAGAATTGTTCATTGTTCACTTTTTACACATATATATATATATATATATATATATATATATATATATATATATATATATATATATATATATATATATATATATATATATTATGATGAATAAAACCACGCAGGAAAGGAAACACAGAATGGTGCTCAAGCGCTTTCGTCTAATGGCATCCTCAGGAACACTGAAGTACATAAAGGGTTACAGCCTATATATAAGTTACAGAAAAAAAATATATATACACACACATATATATATATATATATATATATATAATATATTATATATATATATAATATATATAATTATATATATAGATGATACACACAGACAGTGCATGGAACAAGGAACACTTCTGGGATAATTAAATCCACTATAGTCCGAATAAGTAATGGTAAATGACAAATACCATAGTTTTTCTTTTTCATGATGCTAGCCCGACGTGGGCAACGGGTCACTCGCAAAGAGGTCCCATAAATATAGCTTCCCTCACCAGCTATCTGCAAAGCAGACAGGATCCAGCTTTGGGACATGGATCTAGGGTTAAAGCAGCCTAGCCCTGCTACATTTAGAACCTCAATATAAGCAAAAGACTCGCTGCCTTCACGTCAGATTGAATACATAAAAGAAAAGGGGGTAACTATTATATTTTTAGCCAAAAAACCAAAACTTAAACCTCAACTGGCAGAATTGAGCGTCCACTTTTCAAGGCACATAACATGTCCGTTTCAAGATGGGAATGAACTCAGAATGGTCCCCTGAGTTTTTTATGATACACACAGACAGTGCATGGAACAAGGAACTCTTCTGGGATAATTAAATCCACTATAGTCCGAATAAGTAATGGTAAATGACAAATACCATAGTTTTTCTTTTTCATGATGCTAGCCCGACGTGGGCAACGGGTCACTCGCAAAGAGGTCCCATAAATATAGCTTCCCTCACCAGCTATCTGCAAAGCAGACAAGATCCAGCTTTGGGACATGGATCTAGGGTTTAAAGCAGCCTAGCCCTGCTACATTTAGAACCTCAATATAAGCAAAAGACTCGCTGCCTTCACGTCAGATTGAATACATAAAAGAAAAAGGGGTAACTATTATATTTTAGCCAAAAAACCAAAACTTAAACCTCAACTGGCAGAATTGAGCATCCACTTTTCAAGGCTATAGTGGATTTAATTATCCCAGAAGAGTTCCTTGTTCCATGCACTGTCTGTGTGTATCATAAAAAACTCAGGGGACCATTCTGAGTTCATTCCCATGAATGAATACATGAATACATAAAAGAAAAAGGGGTAACTATTATATTTTTAGCCAAAAACCAAAACTTAAACCTCAACTGGTAGAATTGAGCGTCCACTTTTCAAGGCACATAACATGTCCGTTTCAAGATGGCTATATTGAGGTTCTAAATGTAGCAGGGCTAGGCTGCTTTAAACCCTAGATCCATGTCCGAAAGCTGGATCCTGTCTGCTTTGCAGATAGCTGGTGAGGGAAGCTATATTTATGGGACCTCTTTGCGAGTGACCCGTTGCCCGCGTCGGGCTAGCATCATGAAAAGAAAAAACTATGGTATTTGTCATTTACCATTACTTATTCGGACTATAGTGGATTTAATTATCCCAGAAGAGTTCCTTGTTCCATGCACTGTCTGTGTGTATCATATATATATATATATATATATATATATATATATATATATATATACACACACACACATATATATATATATACACACACACACATATATATATATATATATATATATATATATATATATATATATATATATATACAATAAACGGAGAGATAAAAAATTATTAAACATTAAAGGATTGTGGGAGGAGCATACAAATCTGTAAGGAAAAACTACCGATTTTTAGCACAAGATTAGCACAAGATCAAATGAATTGTTTCCAACCAATGTTATAGAAAAAAAATAAAATAAAATAAAATAATTTAAAAAAAATACAAGTTATTTGAGTAGCATACAAGTTTACCAAAGATTTAGCGTTCTACCCTTCTTATCTAAATCTGTTCTGAAGGAATTCAAAACAACAGGATCGAGTTGAAAAAGACCTTTGCTTATGTTGAAGTTATTTGTAAGTTGGATAATGGCAGACTCAAGAATATTTCTATTAACAATGTTGCTAGAGTGAAATAAAACTGAAGCATTATCCCAATCAATACAGTGGGATAACTCTGACAAATGGACAAAAAGGGCACTGACGACTGTCCTGTTCTAACGGATATTGATGCTGTTTTATACGTGTGTGCAAATCCTTTCCCGTCTAACCTATGTAAAAGGAATCACATTGTTTACAACCAATTTTATAGATAATGCCTGAATTATTGGTAGGGCTATTTTTTACCATGATATTTTTCACAATATTGTTATATGAAAATACTACATTAATATCCAAAAGTTTAAGTACATTAGCAATGCCTAAAAAGCCCGGGAAAAATGGAAGTACTAAAATATTTTTTGACAAAGTATGAGTGTTATTATTCACACGATAGAAAGTTCGTTTTGCCTTGTTGAGACAAGATTCCATAAACGCAGATGGATAACACAGATCACTTCCAATACCGTTGATTTTTTCCAATTCGGCATCGATGTATTCCGGACTGGCGATCCTAAGGGCGCGGAGAAACATTGAAGAAAAAATGGTCTTCTTAGTGGGGGTGTCATGTCCCGAGTAAAAATGTACGTAGGACAAATTGTTTTTTTTTTCCGATAGATACTAAACTTAAAACCTGGGTTTCCCTATACACGCACATCCAAAAATGGGATTGAGTTGTCTTGTTCCACTTCTAAAGTAAACTTAATGGAGGGGACTTAATCATTTAACTGAAGGAGGAAGTTATCCAGGTCACGATTCATGGGCCAGATACACAAAATATCGTCGACGTACCGCAACCAAGGGATGCCAACCCCCAGGATTCTCGGAATGTAAGTAATTTCGAAAAACTCCATATAAATATTGGAGAGGAGGGGCGACAAGGGGTTGCCCATGGCCATCCCAAAAACTTGTTGATAATACTCGTTATTGAAAGTGAATTTACAGTCTTTGATGCAAAGCTTAATAAGTTCCAAAACAATGTGTGAAGGTAGTGGCAGGTCATACTTATGTAATTCTCGGGAGAGAAAGTCAAGCATATCGTCAATCGGCACTTTTGTAAACAATGAACAAACGTCAAAACTGATCAATCTATCGTTGGTTTCAGTACGTGCATTATTCAATTTTTCAGTAAGATCCATGGAATTTTTTACATGTGAATCAGAGATAGTTCCGAGAATGGGGGACAGGACTTTGACAAGCCATTTGGAGAGTTTATAAGTAATAGAGCCCACCGAGCTAATAATAGGGCGCATAGGGTTGCCAGGTTTTGGGTTTTAATAAGACCGTAAAGGTAGGGCAGAGAAGGTGAAGTGGACATGAAAAGCGGAATTAAGTCCTTGTGATCTTTGAGAATGCGTTTCAAGCCACTATTAAATGATTTGATGACGTCATCCTGCGGGTTCTTCCTAAGTTTGCTGTATGTGGCGGGGTCCTGGAGAAGCTCGTTCATCTTTCCGATGTAGTCCACTTTGTCCATAATAACTATGGTGTTAGCCTTGTCTGCTTTAGTAATATGGAGCTCCCCATCTTTTTTTAATTGTGAGAGGCTATTGCGGAAACGTTTAGGAAAGTTATCTTCGTAACTACTATTTGCCGCACTATAAACAAGGCCTTTAACTATGTCAAACAAATACTGAGGGAGATTACACTGTTTTTCAAAACAAGCGAGACTGTAACAAATTTGTAAAGCCGAAGGTTTTTTAACAATAAAAAGGACATACCATATCCAAGGGCACTTTTTGCATCATCACTAATGTTTTTCGAAGAAAGGTTCAAAACACACTTTGAGCTTGCTTTTTTACTCCACTGACTATTTCGAATGAGACTTTTAATTTTTCGATCCAAAATGTTACGAAGTGAAGAAGTTCTCCGACGCAACTCGTTGTAAATTTCATCAAACAAAGGTTGGATCCACGGTTGGGGATTAACGGTTACAAAATTACGTTTGGCAATACTTAAATTTTTGAAGGCAGACCACTCATTTTGTCTGGTAACTTCAATATGTTTCTTTAAAATTAGTCTGCTGAAGTTGTTGAACGGATGGTCGTCAATTTGTCTGAGGCGAATCGGAAGGAGGGATTTGGGAAGAACTTGCTCCTCTAGGCAATTAGTCTTGAGTCTGCCATTATCCAACTTACAAATAACTTCAACATAAGCAAAGGTCTTTTTCAACTCGATCCTGTTGTTTTGAATTCCTTCAGAACAGATTTAGATAAGAAGGGTAGAACGCTAAATCTTTGGTAAACTTGTATGCTACTCAAATAACTTGTATTTTTTTAAAATTTATTTTTATATACATCGAACCTAAACAAGAAGGGCAAAGTGCTAAAACCCGGGCAGATTTCCAGTATAAATTTGTATTTTTTTTATTTATTTTTTATTTTTTATTTTTTCTATAACATTGGTTGGAAACAATTCATTTGATCTTGTGCTAATCTTGTGCTAAAAATCGGTAGTTTTTCCTTACAAATTTGTATGCTCCTCCCACAATCCTTTAATATTTAATAATTTTTTATCTCTCCGTTTATTGTGTATATATATATGTGTGTGTGTGTGTGTGTGTGTGTGTATAGTTTTTTTTTTTTTTCTGTAACCTATATGTAGGCTGTAACCCTTTATGTACTTCAGTGTTCCTGAGGATGTCATTAGACGAAAGCGCTTGAGCACCATTCTGTGCTTCCTTTCCTTCGTGGTTTTATTCATAATAAATATTTTTCACGTGTTACTTTCGTGAAATAATTTTCATATATATATATATATATATATATATATATATATATGTGTGTGTGTGTGTGCGTTTTCCTGTTCTCGATCATAAATAAAGTGTCAAATTTCGTTTATTGTTTCTGGTTGTCTTCCGCCACTGGAAATTTGCTCGTGTCGTGCCATTCCACATCCCCTTTAAAGCTTATGCAGACGCCAGTTTTCTCGATCCTAAAGCTATCTTAGGGTGGGGCTTAACAAGTGGGTGAATGCCAGGTTTTCTCTAAGTTTTGGACATATAGATATTTTGTCCACTAGTCGTAACCTCACCTACCTTAACCTTTGCTAACCTAACTTAATAGCTAATATCATAAATGATGTATCTGATGTAGCAAAATCTTTTTTTGGTTTTGGACGAACGATATTTTATTAATACTTTCCTTCTTAGTTCTATTGCTTCTGTGGGTGTATCTAAAATGGAGGCCTCACCTCACCTCTTTAAACCTCTTTTTAATCTCCGGTTAATAACAATTCGTTGACGTGACATTTTATCAACAATTTTGAGGGATTAGCTTAGTATTGGTTAAATCAGGATTATTAGAGCGTGAGTGAAAGAAATTCCCCGCCGACGAAATGTTAATACGAGTTCTCTAAATAAGAATCTTCACTTTTTTATACATATAAAAGTTAGCGGAATCCAACTTTTTAAAAGTGTTGAATGCGGGGTTTCTCCCGGGGTGACGTCGCTTCCCCCGGTAACCCCTAGCGTCGGTAACTGGCGGGTGACCCTTCTATTGATCGTTCGTGGGTGATTGTGTGACTATATTAATTCACGTCTGGTAGTGTGGACATGAAGACGTTTTCCAAACCAATTATACTCATTCCAACCTCAGCTAAGTGAGAGTGATTACAGTAACAATTTAAAAGTATACTTTCAACTGTTTTTTATGAAACACGACAAAGTTTTGATATTTAATCTTGTGTTCGTTCACAGAATAAATGAAATTACACTTGCGGTATACAGTTAATAAAATGAAATAGATCATGATTGGAAATCAAAGAAGGCTAAAGAAAAGGGAATGACCTTACTTAAAAAGAGACAAGAATAGGCCTAGTATGGAAAAACTATATATGCTTAAAACATGGTATTGCATGTGGTACCTTTACTTCTTAATTAAATATAAATTATTAATTAATTTAATTAAATATCGACAAAATTGCCTCGGGATTGGCGACATAGCCTATTGGGAATGAAATTAATTACCATACATAGAACCCATATGTAGGCATCGGGCCTGCTTGACAACAAGCAAACCAAATTTATTATTTCGTATTCAACATTTTCCACTATGACTCATGAAAATTACATCGAGAGAAGAGTCAACGAACTTTGCAAAATCAGCAAATAAAAAGACGAAGATTTATACTGGCGGCACTCTGAGCTGCTTATGTTACAGCGATGCTTTAAGCAAGGAAGATGTCCTTTATCTTCCTATAACTTCTGAGTGAAATCCTCTTAATATAAACCTAATAACGCAAAAGGATAGGCCTATTCCTTCAGGTATTTAAGTGTAGTGACTGCCTATATTAATTATATCAAAGCAACTCGTTGTGTAACTCCATCGTACCGCGATGATTGGTTGAATAAAAAACGTCACATGTTCCAGTACAAACACGTTGAGACCTGTTTGGATGTTTTCGTGCAGACAGTTACGTACTTTTTGGGGGTGATTTACCTAAGGCCTACTTGGAATTTATATCCTAACTTGTTTTTCATTTATGTTAAAGATTTTACTCTTCGAGTATTTTATACTGTTAATAAATCCCCCAATTTTGCATTCGCAACAAAAGATATCATGCTTATTAAATTTTTTTTTTATTGTTTGCATGGTGTTTATAGAAAACGATTCACACACATATATCTACTTATTGAAAATACATACATTACTTTATTAAAATTAATAATTAAATAATAGTAATAATATTGTTTTTGAACTGAAATTCAAACCTTTCATAAGTCATTTCACTTAAAAAGCAAAGTACTAATTTTTGGTACATGAAAATTAGAGATTCCCCTGCATTCATTCCAACTAAAATTTAATTGTCATTTAATTCCATAGAAACACTTCATCTCTTGACTTTCGGCAAAAGTAACGCCCCCTTTAAATACTGTAGCAAAACTAGTATGTTAATTTTCGTTCCTTTTCCAATGTGGGTAACACCGTTTCCCTGTAAGCGAAGTGAAGACGCTCAGGTCGGGGATTCAACTACCAATGGTGCTGGTACTAATAAAAATACAGGAATTAGGGCAATGGGCCGTATTCGTTCGCTTGAGTGCTGTAGCAGTTTGTGGCCCTCCTGACTGATTATTAGGCTAAGAGTTATAGTGAATTATTTAGACTTTTACAAATAGGAGTGCGCAGCAGAAGACCTAAATTTAATTAACGGTAAACACACTTATTAAAACCAATGAACATTCCTTCTGTTGAACCGACTCAACGACTATCTCAAGCCAGTCTGAGAAATGGAGAAAGGGGTGCGATGACGAGCTCGCTGCACATAATGTATTTGGCTCGGCAGACTTCTTTTAAAGGGAATTTATTTTTCCCGGTTGGTGGGGTTACTGTCCACCTCAGCCCCCCTCTGGTGGACAAAGATCACAAAATGGAACAATCGACCAATTCCTTCCGTTGAAGCAGGTTAATAAACCAGTTTCCAGTTCAATACTGATTGCAAAGGTTGTACGAGTGCAGAGGACAAATCAGATGCTTGAATTTATATTGATTTAATTTAAAAAAAAGTTACGTTCTTTAAGAGATTATATTCTTTTAACGAGCTGTTTCCCCTTTAAACACTTTAAACAGTGATTTGAGGAGTCACTTTTTATTACAGAGATGTTAATCTGTTAAGAAGAACCGTGACTAACGGCTTTTCCCCAGAATTTTCTAAGATGCGACGAGACGATATATGGAGGAAAGATTTAATCAATAGGACTTCCCCATCGTTTATGGCGCCTCTGAGGAATTGGCCAGAAGATATTCGAGGAAACTGAACTGCAATAAATTAGAGCCATTTTTCTCTTCCCATTCACACACATACACACGCATCTCTCTCTCTCTCTCTCTTAGATAGACATACAAAGAGATGGGACACAGCTTTATTATATATATTTCCTTCACCGTTCTGGAATGAATTTTAAAAAGCTAAAACTGATTTTTAAAACATCATAAAAATATCTTCCACCAAAGAAGAAAACATCTGAAAACTTTTAATATTCTGGAAGTAAAACTGAACGAGGAATAGAATACAAAAGCAAAGTTAAGATCTCCGCATTGCAGGCTGTATTATGCAGGAAGATTCTTACTCCATATTTCATTTCTTAGTTTTTAAAATGGAACTGAAGACGAAAATTCTAAGGCGAGATCGTACCTTACATTTACATAAGTCAGCCAATTGCATTTTTTTCTTTTTAAATTTAACCCAAAACAATATCATGAAAAGAATTAAAACTACGCAGTATTTGAATAAAAAAACTCTGATAAATAATTGAATACTAAAAAATCAAACCAGCAAAAAGAAAAAACCAAAATCTACAATGAAACGGGAAAAAAACAAGTATATTGCAGTAACACCCCCATCTACCCTAAGGATTAGAAAATAAGAACTTACAACGAAGCCAGAAAAGTGTTTTGTCATTTTTACACTACACTACAAAACATTATTACTCCTAACCTTGCGGTGTTCCAGTAATAATGTTTTGGGTTCTTTAAACTCCTTCTTAACGACGAAGGGGATCTACAGTTTTACGTGGGATCTAAACCAAGGACGGAGGACATTCACCATCCAACTATTGAATAGACGCAACGTCGCTTAACCTCGCTCATCTAACGGGAAGCGGTGTTGCGACGTGGCCACGACGTAACTCTCGTGGTGCGCAGATTTTCGTATTTGGAAGTCAGCTGTGCGTCGATTTACATTCTTACTATGGAAAAACTATACGCGCTCACAACATGGTATCATATGTGGTACATTTATTTCATAATTAAATATAAATTATTAATTAATTGAATTAAATATCTATACAAAAATGCCTCGGGATTGGCGACATAGCCTATTGGGAATGAAATAATTGAATTGCCATACGTACAAAGAACCTGTATGTATGAATCAGCCTCACATAGCAACAAGAAAACCCAATTTATTGTTTAGTCTACGAAGGAGTAGACCAAACAAAAATAATGCTAGTACGGCAAATAATACACCAGAACCAAGGAACGGCTCTCAGGGCTGTTTATGTTACAGCGAAGCTTTAAACGCGGAGGATGTCTTTGTCCCCCCTAGAGTCCTGAGTGAATTCCTTATAATATAAAACCTAGTGACTATAAAAGGATAGGCCTATTCCTTCAGGGTTTATATAGTGACTGCCTATATTAATTACCTTAAGTAAATTCGCCGCGTAACCCCATCGTGGCGACCCTACACCGAAAATGACCGTCACGCCCTACATCGAAACAAACAAAGACCCAGCAAAAATAAGGTGAGCAATTTCAGTTTTTATTAACATAAGGCTTTCCCAACTCCCGATGCTAGAATTACCGTAATCAATATAAATATAAAGAGGTCCTTTAAAGACCTACATATTTATAACTCTCTAACGAAAAAGCATAGGGCTTTTGTCGGTAACCCTCCACTGAAGTCTGTTGGAAATTTCCAACGGATGAGGGCACAGGCAATCAACCCATAGCCCTATATAGTTTTTTCAAATGGTGGCCCTGTGTATGGGGAACTAACCCCTCTACAATTTACACTGACACGCAGTGGCTAGGCTTACCACATTGGCCTAACCCTAATTTCAACCGTAACCCCACTATAGTTTTTTCATATGGTGGCCTATTCAACTGGGAACCGATCCCTTTACCTTTACACTAACCGAAAACAAAGGCTTGTTCATTTAACAGGCATAACTTATTTTAGGTCCTAAAAAAAATAGGCCCGCAACATTAAGCCTATTTAATAGGTCCTACTCTTCAAACTCAAAACTAAGCCTTGTTAATTTAACAGGCTTAACTCATTTAAGGTCCTATAAAATAATAGGCCCAAACATAAGCCTATTTGGTAGGCCCAACAAATAGGTCTATATAGTAGGCCCACCTAACTTTACATTACATAATAGGCCTACCTCTTAAAGTAGGCCTTACTCTTTACACTCAAGGCCTATCCTAATTAAAAACACTAAATTTATAATTGAACCTGTGGTGTAGGTTATAAAATTTATTTCAGCAATTTAACTTACTCATGAGACTCATTAACATCACAAAATTCGACTCAGACCTGTAACATCACAAAATTCGACTCAGACCTGTAACATCACAAAATTCGACTCGAACTGTAACATCACAAAGACCTAAAGCAATTGCACGAATTCAAACCTACACCCACCTAACACCTATCCCAACCTATTCCGAAGTCCTATTTGACATATAGGCCCAACCTATTTCAAGTCCTATTTGACATATAGGCCCAACCTATTCCGAAGTCCTATTTGACATATAGGCCCAACCTATTCAAGTCCTATTTGACATATAGGCCCAACCTATTTCAAGTCCTATTTGACATATAGGCCCAACCTATTTCAAGTCCTATTTGACATATAGGCCCAACCTATTCCGAAGTCCTATTTGACATATAGGCCCAACCTATTCCAAGTCCTATTTGACATATAGGCCCAACCTATTACCTATTCGAAGTCCTATTTGACATAGGCACACCAAGTCCTATTTGACATATAGGCCCAACCTATTCCAAATCCTATTTGACATATAGACATACCAAGTCCTATTTGACATATAGGCCCAACCTATTACCTATTCGAAGTCCTATTTGACATAGGCACACCAAGTCCTATTTGACATATAGGCCCAACCTATTCCAATCCTATTTGACATATAGGCATACCAAGTCCTATTTGACATATAGGCCGAACCTATTCCGAAGTCCTATTTGACATATAGGCCCAACCTATTCAAGTCCTATTTGACATATAGGCCCAACCTATTCCGAAGTCCTATTTGACATATAGGCATACCAAGTCCTATTTGACATATAGGCCCAACCTATTCCGAAGTCCTATTTGACATATAGGCCCAACCTATTTCAAGTCCTATTTGACATATAGGCACAACCTATTACAGACAAGGCTTGATATAAGGGTCTCAAATGCAACGTTTGAGGGTCTTTACTCAGCCAAATTGGTTAACCTAACCCAAAACCCAAAAATAAAACCCTATAACAAAATACACATTTACACACACACACGTACGGTACAGTATATAAATATATACATACGACTTCAAACATCCATTCTTCTTTTAAAAGAAGAAACACAACAGATTTCATTAACAGACACAAACATTCCTCGCAAACAGATTGGATTCCTTCAAAACCCCAAACCTTCCAGACCTACCTGTAGGATACACAACATTTACTCATTCATAACTACGGGTATTAATTTCATTGGAGTGGTGAATCCAAGTTTTGAAGACCAACTGGATTCGGAGGAATGACACACACACACACACACACACACACTACTCTTTCATGTGTCTCAAACACAACAACCTGTCTAAACATAACCAAGGATCGGAGAGTAAAAGCTTTTATTGCTGCGCTCTGATTCTGTGCACATAATTTTGTGCCAAAAATTATATGGTTAGACAGTGACACGTACAAACAAACTACTCTACTCCAAAGGGCCTTGGCCTACCTTGGCCATAGCCCAACAAATTCATCAAAGGGCTGATGGCCTACCCTTGGCCATAGCCCAACAAATTCATCAAAGGGCTGATGGCCTACCTTGGCCATAGCCCAACAAATTCATCAAAGGGCTGATGGCCTACCTTGGCCATAGCCCAACAAATTCATCAAAGGGCTGATGGCCTACCCTTGGCCATAGCCCAACAAATTCATCAAAGGGCTGATGGCCTACCTTGGCCATAGCCCAACAAATTCATCAAAGGGCTGATGGCCTACCCTTGGCCATAGCCCAACAAATTCATCAAAGGGCTGATGGCCTACCCTTGGCCATAGCCCAACAAATTCATCAAAGGGCTGATGGCCTACCTTGGCCATAGCCCAACAAATTCATCAAAGGGCTGATGGCCTACCTTGGCCATAGCCCAACAAATTCATCAAAGGGCTGATGGCCTACCTTGGCCATAGCCCAACAAATTCATCAAAGGGCTGATGGCCTACCTTGGCCATAGCCCAACAAATTCATCAAAGGGCTGATGGCCTACCTTGGCCATAGCCCAACAAATTCATCAAAGGGCCTTGGCCTACCTTGGCCATAGCCCAACAAATTCATCAAGGGCTGATGGCCTACCCTTGGCCATAGCCCAACATATTCATCAAGGGTCTGTGGCCTCCTTGGCCAGAGACCAAACAACATTGGTCTTGTGGCCTCCCTTGGCCAGAGACCAAACAACAAGGGTCTTGTGGCCTCCTTTGGCCAGAGACCAAACAAAAAGGGTCTTGTGGCCTCCCTTGGCCATAGGCCAAACAACACAAAAACAGTACAGGATTCAAAGCCCCAAGCCCTCCAGATCTACCTGTGGAGGAGTAAATTTACTCCACTAAAACTACGGGTATTGACTAGTCTGAAGTGGTAGGAGGTTTGAATACAGTACAAACTCTTTCTAATTCTCCTAAATTAAATGAACAAATAACAAAAGACAACAATGGGAACATTGAACCAAACAATTACACGAAAACACTTGGAATGCTTTGGTTTTTAAAACAGAATTCGAACACGATGACACTCTTTGCACAAAGAGTTATAACTTAAATCCAAATGCCGATACAAAAAGACAAGTGCTTTCAGAATCATCCAAAATTTTCGACCCCATTGGATTATATTTACCAGCAACCATAAGATCCAAAACCCTTTTGCAAGACTTATGGAAAAAGAAAATTGATTGGGATGAACCACTTTCAGTGGAAGACCAACTTCATTGGAAAAAATTAGCCACAGACTTGAACAAAGTTCAAGACATCTACGTACCAAGATGTGCTGGCTACAGATTGAAATCTCAAACACTACACATTTTTACAGATGCCAGCACACAAGCTTACGGGTGTTGTGCCTATTTAACAAGTGAAAATGAAAGTAACTTGGTTTATTCAAAGGCAAAAGTGGCACCCTTAAACCAAAAGAAAACTGTACCACAACTTGAATTATTAGCTGTCTCATTGGGAGTTAAAACAGCAACTTTCTTTCACAAGTGTATAAAGAAGTTGACATAACAAACATTTACTTAAGGACAGACAGTCAAATTTGTCTAACATGGGTGACCAACACAGATACAACTTCTTGCAAAAATATATTTGTGAAAAACAGACTAACAGAAATCAAAACTGCAAACACAAACCTTGGTATCAAATTTAGGTACATAAAAACAAAAGAGAATCCTGCAGACTTTTTGACAAGAGGGCTCTCTTACAAGCTGTTGAAAACAAATAAAATCTGGTATGAAGGGCCCGAATGGCTAACATGTGAGGATCTTTGGCCAGCCAAAGTAGTTAACCTCACACTCAACTCTACAACAACTGAAAAGATCACTGAGGACAAACCTATATTTGACTATCACCTTTATTCAGACCTAAACAAACTCTTGAGAATTACAGTCTATTGCTGCAAGTTTGTCAATAGCTACCTTCTCAAACACTGTCCTCAGAAAGCCTTTTCTAACTTAACAGAAACTGCAACAAAATACTGGCTCAAACAGATACAAGCTTCAGAATTTGACAAGGAGTTGAAGTATCTTAGGTCCAGTAGCACATTAAACAAAGGTATTCCTTCACTTGTCATGGATCTAAATCTGTACCTGGATACAGAGGGTCTGATAAGGTGTAAAGGAAGGCTTAACAAGTCAACTTTGACTTACAACTCTAAGCACCCAATTCTTCTTCCAAGGAGAAATCACTTCACAAAACTCATCATCAGGGATACCCACAACAAAATACACCACATGGGAGTCCCACAAACCCTGACAGAGCTGAGAAAAACTTACTGGCTACCAAAGGGTAGAACTGAAACAAAGAAAATTTTAAACACATGCATTCCTTGTAAACGTATCCATTCACGACCCTTTAAGACCCCAAGCCCTCCAGACCTACCTGTGGAACGAGTAACATTTACTCGGCCATTTGAAACCACGGGTATTGACTACACTGGAGCGGTAAATGTGAGTTTTGGAGACAAAATGGATTCAAAGGAATACAAAGTGTACATTGTACTCTTCACCTGTGCTGCCACACGTGCCATATGTCTAGACATAGTAGAAGATCTGACAGCAGAAGCTTTTATTGCTGCTTTCAGACGATTTTGTGCACACAATTCTGTACCCAAAACTATATGGTCAGACAATGCCACATACTTCAAATCTGGTGAAAGAATTATTCATCAGATTTGTGACAGTGAAACAGTACAAACTCATTTAACCAAACACAACATAACCTGGAAGTACATTCCTGTTAATACACCATGGTATGGTTCAATTTGGGAAAGAAACATACAAACTGTAAAGAACTGCCTTAAAAAGACTATTGGGACAAAACATCTACAACTTTTTGAACTCATGACTATTCTGTCAGAAATTGAAAATGTTGTCAACAACAGACCATTAACTTATGTGGGAGATGGTATTAATGAGCCAGAACCTCTCACACCAAACCACCTAATTAAGGGAGAAACAGTAAACATGTTACCAGAATCTGAACATAACAGTACAGAGGATCCAGATTGGGAAATAGGACACAAAGAACTCAACACAAAATACCAACATTTGACACAAATCAAGACTCAATTTATAACAAAATGGAGAGAAGAATACTTAACAAGTCTTAGAGAAAGACATAAACAATTAACAAAACAAAGTTGGAATGATTCAGTCAAAATTGGGGACATTGTGTTGATACATGACAAGACACCAAGACAACATTGGTCAATGGGAAAAGTCTTGGAACTCAAAACTGGTGAAGACGAAGTTACCAGGGTTGTAAAACTGAAAACAGCAACTGGTGAAACCACCAGAGATATCACATTACTATATCCTTTGGAGTGTGGGGCTAAATTAGAACCATTACCCCAAAGGATGGATCAGGATACTATTGGGGAGGAATCTCTCAATGTGCCTGATGTAACTCAGACTAAACCAGACAGGCCTCAAAGAAAGACTGCTTTGAAAGCCAGAAACTTTTACAAGAAAAAATTAAGACTGGTGACTTATAAAACTTACACAAACTGAGCAAAGTTAAAATGCTTAATAACTTTACTTTAATCCCATAAATTTCCTATACCTAAAGGGAGTCAAACTGATTGACATAACTTTAACTAAACTTGAGAAGTTGGCCTCTTGAACTTTCTATTTGAATAGGTCTTGAGTAACCTCTCTCCCTAAATTTCTACTTCATTCTTTTCAATCCATTTCACATGTTTACACAGTTTATCAAAAAATTTTGATCTATAACATACAAATTTTTCTCCGGCCCCCCCCAGTATATGGAAAAACTATACGCGCTCACAACATGGTATCATATGTGGTACATTTATTTCATAATTAAATATAAATTATTAATTAATTGAATTAAATATCTATACAAAATTGCCTCGGGATTGGCGACATAGCCTATTGGGAATGAAATAATTGAATTGCCATACGTACAAAGAACCTGTATGTATGAATCAGCCTCACATAGCAACAAGAAAACCCAATTTATTGTTTAGTCTACCAAAAGGAGTAGACACAAAAATAATGCTAGTTCGGCAAATAATACACCAGAACCAAGGAACGGCTCTCAGGGCTGTTTATGTTACAGCGAAGCTTTAAACGGAGGATGTCTTTGTCCCCCCTAGTTCTGAGTGAATTCCTTATAATAAAACCTAATGACTATAAAAGGATAGGCCTATTCCTTCAGGGGTTTATATAGTGACTGCCTATATTAATTACCTTAAGTAAATTCGCCGCGTAACCATCGTGGCGGCCCTACACCGAAAATGATCGTAACGCCCTACATCGAAGCAAACAAAGACCCAGCAAAAATAAGGTGAGGCAATTTCAGTTTTTCATTAACATAAGGCTTTCGCCAATCCCGACGCTAGAATTACCGTAATCACTTAAATATAAAAGGTCCTTTAAAACCTACATATTTAACTCTCTAACGAAAAAGCATAGGGCTTTTGTCGGTAACCCTCCACTGAAGTCTGTTGGAAATTTCCAACGGATGAGGGCACAGGCAATCAACCCATAGCCCTATATAGTTTTTTTTTTTCAAACTTACATAATTACACTAAACCCTTTTAACACACGTGCAAACGCAGCCAAACTCATGAACACTCTACCAAAAAGGCAATAAGTAAACTAAAATAATGTCTTCCAAACTTTCGCAATACTGTATAAATCAGACAAACTGCAACAAAATTGCAAACTCTATTATAGAGAACAAAAGCTATTTGCAGTATCGCAGACTAACTATTTTTATTGGGGAAGAGGGTTGTTTAACCTTCGCGGCATTTAAAATCGTATGACGGAGAGAACCTACAGCTTTACGTGGGATCCGAACCACGGGTCGCTACATCATCTTGATACGGAGAAGCGTCACCCCTCCAACTACTACCCAGACTCAACGTTGCTTAACTTCGCTGATCTATCGGGAAGCAGCGTTACGATGTGGCCACGACGTAGTCCTCACAAACTAACTAATAACCAGAAAAGTCATTGCCATAAAAATTAATTTACCTAGCAACCACCCATTGCTAAGTATTTTTCTAAAGAATCATCAGCTTATTGTAAGTTATTAGTGCAAGCGTTGTCCAAGTAACACAAATTTCACTTCTAAATGAATTAAAGATTAGACATTGCTTAGAAATGTCCCTAGCAACGTCTGGTTGCTAGGCAAAACCTAACCCTAATTAATGCTGTGTCTGGATTGTTCTGTAATCTGCGTTAGTATTAAGTACAGCGACTTGTATAATATATTATATTAAGCAAATTTAAAATTAACTACGAGTAACATGTAAAGGTAAAAGGCAATAAAGTGGTAAATTAGGATCTAGTGGGACCCGAACCGCGTCGAGTGGCTCCAGAGTCCGAGGTCTTACCGATCACGCGACAGCGATTCGAGTCTCACTAGCGCCTAGTTTCCAGTTTATTGCCTTTTCCTTTTCTCTCTTATTAAGAGCGGTTATTGCACTTAAAACAAATTAATTTTTTGTCCGAAAATTTTACGCTATACATCTATTTATAAATCAATAGATCATGCTGCAGTACAGTGATTTAGAAGATTGTCACATTTTAGTGAAGGAAATGTCAGTAATTTCGCCAATCATTAAGTATGATTGGCGAAACAATCATACTCTCTTTATCCAAAGAAGTGTCAAAACGAAAGGATTATTGCGATCAAAAAGTATTCAGCAACGAGCAAAAAATTCTATTAAATGACTCAAGCATTTTCTAACATTAAAAGCTAGTTTCAGTTTTCTTTACCGGAGTTAATTTAATTTTCTTTTACCAGCGCCCGTAATCAGTAGCTCAGCGGGTAAAGCCATTTCCCTACAAACAAAATGAAGACACCGAGTTCGTGGGTTCGACTCCCGACGGTCGTGGTAATAATAATCCTGGAGATTGTGCAATGGGTTTCGTTCACCCGAGCGTTGCGCCAGTTTTTGGCCCTCCTGAGTGATTATTATTCATTAACTTTTAAGGTAGAGTCAATATATTAAAATATACCGACAGATATATTTTTAACATACGATGATCACCATTTCGTTTTGAACACAATAGCTTACATTATAATCATACAAAATGTGAGAGAGAAGAGAGAGAGAGAGAGAGAGAGAGAGATTTTAAAAAGGATTTAAGTAAAAAATTAACTCTCAGACTATTTTTATCTACGAATGGTGCAAAATAACTCTAAACTCATTATACACTTAGCTGAAACCAACATTAAAACGAGAGCTGAACACTCAAATTACTGAGGCGTTTCTTTTAATCTCGAAATAAACTTTTTTTTTTCTTTAAAATGATTTTGTGTAGTCGAATTGGCTCTCGTCGTCGGTCTTTCGGAGACTCTTTAACTGTCTAAATCCTGCGATTTAGAAATCAGTATTCAGTAAGTTCTACAATTTATCATATACTAATTTCTAAGTCTCAGGAAAAGTTTAACGAAATGAAGTTGCAGTCGGAAGAAGGAAGACCTGAAATTATCAGAACTATGTCGTGGCCAGGTCCCATCAACGCGTAGCCACCCATCAACGCTTTCAATTAAATCAGCTGGGTTAAGTGACATTGGGTCCGTTCGGTAATTGGATGGGTGACCGTATACTACAGAGTTGCCACATAGTCCCTTTGCAGTGAAATTACAGCATATCTGTATGTTGCCCTTGTTTTCACGTAAAGGGACTTTGTGTTACCCTATACGTTCAGATGATGTAGCAACCCATAGATAATTCTAATTTCACGTATAGAGCTCTAGGCCCCCCCTCCGTCACACGTACGAAGGAGTTAAACAACTCAGTCATCATTATTTATTATATAATTATCAATTACCTCTCCATTTGATTATATGGAAAACTGATGAGTGGGTAGTTTGGGAGGTAACGAAAATGGTTCACTGAGTAGGTAGGTAGTTAATCTAACAATTATTAAATTCCTTTTATGTCAATACTGGGTGGATGAAACCAATTGTTGCTCACCAGAGTTATTCTCCACACTAGTATTTATACTGTGTGACAAGAGCGTGCTCGGTAATAGATTACATTACCGATCAACCAACGAAAAAGAACCAAGACCACGCTGGTGGAAAAAGCCCCGAAAAAGGAGAACGAAAACGAGGAACAGGGCGAAGACGGAACTGGGGAAGGGTGAAGAACAGACAACGAAAAAGATCCCCACCCAAGTACGCTCTTAACAATTAACCAGGACGGAAGAAGGGACTCTCTAATAACTAGCATGAGTGACTAATTGTGTTTTTAGCCCAGTTAGATCTCTAACTTCTAACTTAGAAGTAAACACATTAAATTAAGCTGGGTCAGACAAATTAGGCCTACATTGTGGCCTAAGACCCAGCATCAACTCATAGCTTAACAAAGGTAAAGTAGATTGCCCTAACCTAGTTTGGTGAGGAATCCTACTGTGGACCTCAATTATCTGCCCGCTCTGGACCATTTCCGGAATCTCTAGGCTGACCCCTCTAGGCTAGACTTGATCTACTCTATAGTTAGACTGGAGATATAAGGGGTGGTTAATTGTGGACCAATTCATACAGAGCATTTTTCACATTGGTGGTCCGTGTGGGGAATTTACAAACCTTAACCTTACTTAACAAAAATTGCAGAATTAGGCTAAATGGTCTAGCCTAAGCCTAACCTAATCAAGCCTAATTAGGTCTACAACCTAGGGCCTAACTAGGAAACATTTACATTTAAGGAGTCTCATTCTCTTATAAGCTTAGACCTGAGTGGACACATAAGTATTTGGGGGGATTAAACCAATTTAAACTTGACTGTTTTGTCTGTGCTCTCTCTTCTCTGGTAATTTCTTCTTGTCCTCTATTTCATTACGATCCCCAGTTAAACAATTTTGACTTAAACATGGACAGTGCGGAATTGAAAAAGTTAAAAAAGAAAAGGGGGGCAAAGTTGGTGCTGTTACAAGGCCAAGAACACTTTTAACAATATTACACAACCAGGTAAGGAAGATTTAGAGTGTGTCTTAAAATTGGAAACTAAAAAGAAGGAAATAATAGCCATTGATGAGAGTATTTCAGAGTTAGTTGAATCCGAATGGCTGAAGAACAATTGATAGACCTTTACGCTGATAATGATGTTCAGGTAATCTCAATTGAACAGCAAAAGGAGACTACGGTCTCGTTTGACTGACTTAACACCAAATAAACCATAATTCTGATTTTAATCAAAGTAGAGCTAACCTTCAACAAAATTTAAGTGGCATGCTAAATCTGAGTCACAAGAATTGAGGGCTCAGTTACCCATTTTGCTAGTACCAACATTTGAAGGGGACACGGTACAATTCCCATCTTTCATGACAAATTTGAGAGTTTAATAGGTAATAAACCTTATATTTCAACTGTTGATAAGTTTAGCTACTTAACTAGTTTCCTTAAAGGCCCAGCCTATAACCTGATAGCCTATTTACCAGCGTAGGGAATTCATATGAAGTAGCTATTGATCTCTTAAAACGTAATTACATTAATAAAGATGAGATTGTATATGAATTATCTCAACAAATTTTTGATTTTGCACCCATAAAAGATAACCATAGTGATATGGAAAATTTTTATACAAATTAGAAGCTATTATAGGACAACTGGTTAGCAATGAGATAGATATTAAAGCTTCATCTTGGATTATACAAGGCATAGTTCTTAGGTGCCTTCCTTGAGGGTTAAAGATATTTTAGTTCTAAAGACGGGAGAAAATTATCCTAATCTTGAAGATATCAGAAAACACTTTCCCAATATCCTAACTAATTACAAATTGAGAAATATTCCAACACAAAATAAGACCCAGACTATGGATAAACCAAAGACTGTTCCCAGAGACCAACTAGCTACAGCCAAACAGACAAAACTTGATACTGTAGAATCAAATGTGACCAACTGTAATACACGAACACCTACATTACAGAACTTTAATGTAACTGCTGCCTCAACTTACACACTACATTGCAAATTTTGTGCAAGTAATGAAACAGTAGTACTGGGTGTGACAAATATTCAGACTTTAACCAAAAGCTAAAAGATGTGAACAGTTGAACTTATGTAAAAAGTGTACTGGCCAGGGACATTATAAGAAAGACTGTAAATCTAGGTGAAGATTCAAGTGTACATTTTGTAAAAGTTTACGACATGTCTCATCAATGTGTGATTCACCAAAGTGTCCAAACAATAGTACTCAAACTCAAAAGATACCTCCACCAAACAAAGGTAATCAAGAAAATGCCACTTTCATGGGACATTCTGTTTGCTCAAACAACGTAACAAGAAACACAGATTCTTTTACCAACTATTACTTTGGACTTAGTGAATAGTGAGGGTAGCACCACTCCAGTGAGATGTCTTATAGACTGTTGTTCTCAACAAACATTTGTTCGCAAATGTAGTTAATAAATTGGGTTTGACACCAAACCCGAATGAACAAAACCTCAATATTGCATCTTTTGTTAAGGATAACTCGGACAAAATAGCTATAAGACAATTGACCTGGAACTACATTTAGAAAATAAATTAGAGAAAATTGAAGCAGTTATTATTTCTAAAGTAGGACAAAACAAACTGGTTATACCCAAACTAGAACAAACCATAAATCATTTGGGAAAACACTACAAAATAGCTGATAGACATATCACTAACAACACAGTAGCTAACATTGAAATGTTAATAGGGGCAGATTATATTAATCTTATTCATAAGGGCATAGTAGAGATAGGTGATGGTATAGCTATTCAGACTCCATCAGGGATAGCCCCTTTGGGTGACCTATCCAAATACAACCTAGACCTAAACCAAAATAGTTCATGACTAACAAATACTATGTGCCTCAACTCAGTCCTACATAACACCTGTAAGAATAGCAACATTTTGAATAATTTTATCTCAACTGAGAACATTAATTCATCACTATCAAATGAAACTCTGGATGAGGCAATTCAAACTTTATGGTTGCTAGAATCTGTGGGTATACATGACACAAATCAAACTTCAGAAGATCAGTTAATGGTAGAAAGATTTGAAGACACCATTCAGTGCAAAGACAATAGTTATTTTATTGAGTTACCTTGGAAAATAAATTGTCCAACTTTAAGAGATAATCTCAAAGTAGCTAAAGGACATTTATATAAAGTAATGAAAAAAACTCAAACAAGATAATAATATTAAAAAGTACAGTGATGTCTTCAAAGAACAGCTACAGAAAGGCTTCATTGAAGAAGTAACAAATAACCCTTTTAAAAAAGATGGTTGTCATTATTTAACCCACAGGGGGGTTTATCGACAAGATGCCCCAACAGCAAAACTCAGAGTAGTATATAACTGTAGCCTCAAAGACAGTGATAAACACAGTTTGAATGATTGCCTGATTGAGGGTCCTAATCTCATTTCTGACCTTGTGAAGATCTTACTGAGGTTCAGGTTAGATAAATATGCCGTACAAAGTGACATTTCAAAGGCATTTTTGAGAATAAATCTTAAAAATGAATATGATAAGAACCAACTTAGGTTCTTATGGTTCAAGGATCCATTTGATTTGAATAAAGGGTTCATAACCTATAGATTTAATGTTGTGTTGTTTGGAGCCAATTGCTCACCTAGCCTATTAGCATTGACAATTGGACATCATTTGAACCAGTTTAATAACTCTTTAACATTGAACTTCCTTAAGGAACATTTTTACGTAGACAATCTAATAGGCTCAACAACAACAAAATCTGAATTATCTGAAGTCTATGAACACTCTCAAAACATTATGCAACAAGGTAACTTTGAACTTAGAGAGTGGATTTCAAATGATGAGGATTTAAACAAAAAGATTTTAAAGGATAATAATGGTCTTACTGAGCCATCAGACAGAGTTAAAACTTTAGGTATGAACTGGTATTTGGATGCAACTTCTAACAGTCATGATTCAATCTGTACTAAAGGTTTTAAACTTGATGAGGAAGCAAATACTAAAAGACAAATATTATCAGAGGCTTCCAAAATTTTTGATCCTATGGGTCTATTCCTGCCTTCAACAATAAAATCAAAGATTCTCCTCCAAGAAATTTGGAGGACAAATGTTGGGTGGGATGATCCAATAACAAATGAAAATCAAAATCTTGGAAGAAGTTAGCTGCTGATTTAACAAAAGTGCAGAACATTAAAATTCAAAGGTGCTGTGGGTTTAGGGATAAGCCCCAGAGACTTCATGTGTTTGCTGATGCAAGCACACAAGCTTATGGGTGCTGTGCGTATCTTGTAAGTCCTACAGAAAGTCATCTAATTTATGCAAAAGGGAAAGTTGCACCTCTCAAACCTACCCGAACCATACCTCAATTGGAACTATTGGCTGCTGCATTAGCCATTAAAACCATTTCATTGCTTAAGGATGCTTACCATGATGTGAACATAACTGATATCCACATCTGGCTTGACAGTCAGATTTGTCTTGCCTGGATACGGAATGATAGCATTAATAGTAAGAATATCTTTGTAAGAAATAGGGTAAAAGAAATAGCTGAAGCTAATGAAAGCCTACAAGTAAACTTTCACTATGTTCCAACTAAACAAAATCCAGCAGACTTTCTGACCAGAGGTTTATCCTACAAGTTGTTGAAGTCAAACAAAACTTGGTTTATGGGACCTAAGTGGCTCTGTAATACAGACCAATGGCCTGTGGAACAAGTTAACTTGACATTAATTTAATCTTTTCAATGAAAAGGTTGAACCAATCACTAAATATGAACGTTATTCTGATTTCAGTAAACTTGTCAGGGTCACAGCCTACTGTTTGAGGTTTGCTCACAACTGTTTAACTACAATTAACAAACAGCTAAATAAAAACAATCATAATTATACAGAAGTTGCAACCAAATACTGGATAGGCCATGCACAACAAAAAGAGTACAATAAAGAGTTAGAATTCTTGACTAATGGGAAACAAACAAAAGAACCTGTACCATCAGTAGTTGTGGATCTAAACTTGTTCAGAGATGTGGAAGGCCTTCTAAGGTGTAAAGGGAGATTAGACAAATCAAAACTGTCATACAAAAGCAAACATCCAATCCTTTTACCTAGATTTAGCTATTTGACCACATTAATGATCAGACAAACACACAATGATGTATATCATATGGGGGTACCACAGACACTAACTACATTAAGGAAAACTTATTGGATACCCAAGGGAAGGATCACTGTTAAAACAATCCTGAGTGAGTGTGTCACATGTAGGCATATTCATGCTAGGCCCTATAGGAAACCAAATCCTCCTGCTTTGCCAGAGGAGAGAGTTACTCTCAACAGACCCTTTGAGACTGTAGGCATTGACTATACAGGAGCATTGACTGTAGGGGTGGGTGACACTGAACAAAAAATGTACATTGTACTGTTTACATGTGCTGCCTCACGAGCTGTTTATCTGGATGTTGTGGAGGACCTTACAGCAGAATCTTTTGTTGCTGTCTTTAAGAAATTCTGTGCACGACATTCAGTACCCAAGACAGTTTGGACTGACAATGCTACATATTTCAAGGTTGGTGAACAAGTCATCCACGACTTGTTAAGCGATGAACTCACACAATTATATATAAAAAATTCAAACATAAAGTGGAAGTATATTCCGGTTGCCTCTCCTTGGTATGCTTCTATCTGGGAGAGGAATATACAAACAGTAAAGAATTGCTTGAAGAAAGCAATTGGTAAAAAACAGATACACTTATTTGAGTTGCTCACTCTCCTGGCTGAGATTGAGAACATCATCAACAATAGACCACTCACTTATGTGAGTGACAACATTAATGACCCGGAACCATTAACTCCAAATCATTTGATTCGGGGAGAACAAGTTAGTCTCCTGCCGGACTACAATATAGACTCTTCAGAAGACCCAAACTGGACTCAACGACATGATGAGCTCCAGACTAAGTTACAACATTTAACTAGAGTTAAAGCTCATTTCATTAAACAGTGGAAAACTGAGTACTTGATGGGTCTAAGGGAGAGACATAAACAAATGACTAAGAAGGATTGGTCTGACACAATTAAGGTAGGGGACCTTGTTCTCATACATGACAGTACTCCAAGAAAATACTGGCCTCTGGCTAGAGTTTCAGAACTCAGACCAGGGGCAGACGGGGTAACAAGAGTGGTCAAATTAAGGACTTCAACGGGTGACACAACACGAGACATTTCTCTTTTACCCTTTAGAGTCTGGACCCAAAACAATGGACTTTGGAGAACCTTCTCCACTGACAGTAACAACTGGAGACACTGAACTTCCAGTAACTATTCCTTTGACAGTAGGAGTGGTAACGCATCCTACTACAACATTAACAGACACAAGACCTCAGCGACAAACAGCATTAAAGGCGCGACTATTTTTGCAACAAAAAATAGATGCTGGGGAATTGTAATTTTATCTTCTAACTTTCACTTTTTCTTTTCTTATGGTAAGACCATAGACAGTTTCATCCTATGGATGTATATTTTCTCTTCTAATTAAATGCTACACCTTCTCCATGAGAAGGTGAGGATAGGCACTGTTAATCAGATTAACAGGCATTTACAGTCAAATAGTTAGCTAGTCTACACTCAGACATAAAAATTGGTGACAATGACACCAAAATTTTTATCTCCCGGGGCCCCCAGTATATGTAAAACTGATGAGTGGGTAGTTGGGAGGTAACGAAAATGGTTCACTGAGTAGGTAGGTAGTTAATCTAACAATTATTAAATTCCTTTTATGTCAATAACTGGGTGGATGAAACCAATTGGTTGCTCACCAGAGTTATTCTCCACACTAGTATTTATATACTGTGTGACAAGAGCGTGCTCGGTAATAGATATACATTACCGATCAACCAACCGAAAAAGAACCAAGACCACGCTGGTGGAAAAAGCCCCGAAAAAGGAGAACGAAAACGAGGAACAGGGCGAAAGGACGGAACTGGGGAAGGGAGAAGAACAGACAACGAAAAAGATCCCCACCAGCAAGTACGCTCTTAACAATTAAACCAGGACGGAAGAAGGGACTCTCTAATAACTAGCAGTAAGTGACTAATTGTGTTTTTAGCCCAGTTAGATCTTCTAACTTCTAACTTAGAAGTAAACGCATTAAATTAAGCTGGGTCAGACAAATTAGGCCTACATTGTGGCCTAAGACCCAGCATCAACTCATAGCTTAACAAAGGTAAAGGTAGATTGCCCTAACCTAGTTTGGTGAGGAATCCTACTGTGGACCTCAATTTATCTGCCCGCTCTGGACCATTTCCGGAATCTCTAGGCTGACCCCTCTAGGCTAGACTTGATCTACTCTATAGTTAGACTGGAGATATAAGGGGTGGGTTAATTGTGGACCAATTCATACAGAGCATTTTTCACAGATTACCTAAGTGTAAATAATGAGATCAAAAGTGTTTGAAGGTCGAGGTAAGTATGAAGATGACTTACCACAATGTTCATAATTAACTTAATTAGTTTATGTGATGAAAGAAAGTTCAATGTAATAATTTCTGACAGTTCTTGTGGAACAAAATTTAGTCATGCGGGAAATGGTGCCAAATTGGCTTTATATAATATATATATATTATATATATATATATATATATATATATATATATTATATAATATATATAATCGATATTTATATCCAGTGAAACAGTTGTGTTATGAAGATTATTTTATGAATCATTATTGGTGTTCTATGACTCCGTTTCCAAAATCTAAATTCTTAATATCTTATAATCTAGCCAGAGCCCGTGACTCAGTAAGTAACAACGTTTCTCTAATATGCGAAGTGAGGACACTGAGGTCGGGGGTTCGACTTCCGATAGTGCTGATTAATAATATTACAAAAGTTAGCGTAATAGACCACATTAGTCTGGCCTGAGCGCTGTGCCAGTTTCTGGCACCGTTTACTTAATAGTACCTCGTAATGTGTTTAAGACGAATTCTCATAAACAATTCGAGGAATGTAATAATTGGAGTAATGAACGAAAAAGTAATGTTTGAGGCCCCGATTTCTCCACACGGAGTTAGGGGCTGGATATGAATTCCCAGTCACCGTAGTAAGTGGCCAGCCCAATCCAACCCGGGACAGGGTGGGAGTCGAACCTCGGACCTCAGAATCCAAATCCAATTTCGAACCAACCGAGCCGCGGGAACTGTCATTGGTGATCGTGGTAATGATAATTGAATTATAATGTATTTTTTTCCATTATCTCTACTTTGCTTCGTTTCTGCATTATATTTATTACTGTTGTTGTTGTTGTTGTTGTTATACACGTTATTGATTTTGCATTTATAGAAGGCGCTCCATCCAGAGAAAAGTATTCCGTCGTATATGTCATTTAGTAAAACGGATGCCAATCTAAAACGTCTTCTGATTGCTTTTAATGTAACTGTTCTCTAGCTAGACGCTAACAAGCGGGAGCTCGCTATCGCCCTCCGGACAGGTAGCAGTATATGTCACAGTATATGTAACAGTATATGTCACAGCTAGCTGTATATCGGGACTACCAAACTGCTCTCCCCCATTACCCCCACCCTCCCCCATTATTCCCACCCCTCTCCCCCATTTACCCCTCCCTCCCCCATTACCCCCATGTGGGAAGGGGGCTGGCACCTTGCAACAATTGATCAACATTGCAATTGCATATATGCACTCGAACATTTTGCGGTCATACTACTAGTTGGAAGATTGTGTAATTATACAGTGCTCTTCAACGTGGGTATCGTTTTCGAAGTACTTACATTCACTTGTAATAGATATTAAATAGCTCGTGCTCGGCCGCGGAGTGACCTAGGACCGGGAAACTTGACAGAGTACATCGGCAGCTCATGGGCTATCAGTTGCTGGTGGTTGCAGAATTTTCCGATGTGCCGTTTAGTCTGTGCACGGTTCCGAAGAAAGCGGACAGACACACAGACACATTTTAGCTCAAGAGTATATACTCACTATATAGGATGTTGAGAGAAGTTCCTCTTCATACAGAAAACATTTGCTTTACAACATTCGACAGCCGACTTCACAAATACCGAAGTCAAGCCTTGACCAGTCTAGCGTGGTAGGTTATGAAGGCAAGATAAGAATAGAAAAGAACTTTCTCCTTCATCAAATCCCACAAATGAAAGAGATTCTGTTGAAGGGGCGGTCACAAACTGATCTTAAATATTTATTCGAAAACTGTAAAACTCACAAAAGCCACGAATGGCTGCGTGATCCAATTTCAATCCAAAGAATGGATGTAGACAGTCAAAGCGTCTCCGATGTGGCAGCGACAAGCGCCAATTCGACTCCACAAAATGAAGAAAGAACAAAAAGAAAAAGTTTATTTCGAGATTAAAACGAAACAATTCAGTAATTTAGTGTTTGGTTCTGGTTTTAATACTGGTTTCAGATTAATTTCTTACCCAATCCATTTTATTAGCCACACTCCCATAAAACAATAATAATAATATATATTCGTGTGTGTGTGTGTGTGTGTGTGTGTGTGTGTGTGTGTGTGCATAAAGTAAATAAAGAGATAATGAGAGTATAATGTTAATTACGAGTATATGATTGAATAGTACCAATGAAGACAAATTAATACTTTGTACATCTTCCATTAGCCCGAATCACTATTTGGATCTTTCTGAGCACAGTGTCGACAAACTTCTTTCAAATGTCACTGCTAATTCTATCCCATTCTTCTATTAGTTCCAAGTGAGGATCATTTGTTGACAATATTTGTGTTTTCTGATACTTTTGCCCATAACTGCCACACTATAGATGTTCAATTGGGTGCAAGTCGGGAGACTGTCGGGTCCAGTTGAGAAACGATACCTCATTACAGTCAAACCACCTCTCAGTAACACGTAAAGTGTACCATGGAGCATTATCTTGTTGGAGGATCACTTCATTTTGATTGAGATGAGGATATATTTTTCGATAGAAAGCTTCAAAACCTCATTGAACATTCCTGTATGAGTTTGAGAGTTCCTACTCTCGCACATGACATGCAACCTTCCACCATGATGTTTCCACTTTTATGTTTTATTCTTGGAATTATCCACTCAGGGTGAAAAGCTTCCCCAACTCTTCTCTTCACATAAACGGGCCGTTCATGTGAGGATGTGAGGATCTTCACGAGCTGTCGTAGCTTTTTTTCAATAACTACAATATTTTCTGTCGCGCGACTTTGTTTTTTGGAACCGTTTCAAGATGGTTTGGACTGCCCATCGAGAACATTTAAGTTTGTGCGTAATAGCAACGTATTACTTTTATCTAAATATAATATAAGAACCCTTAACATCTACTATTATCGTCGTGAAATGGGATAACATAAACAAACCATTCTTACTATTTCTATCTTTTTCCTAACAAAGCATTACTAGTGCAGTAGCTTAGACCCTGATTTTTGAAGTAAGTGGACATTCTGGACAAAAGCACCAAACTTGGCTCAAATATTGTTCAGGACCTTAGCTACCAATTTTTCCCCGGAACCAAGACGCACAACCCTATCTTGGCTGCCATTTTGGAAATCCAAGATGGCTGCCAGCTAGAAATCAACAAACTATTGTGAGGAGTAATTGTAAAATAGTCCCTAAACTACATATTTCGATGCCAGGATTGCTATAAAATAATCAGAATTACCCTTAAATGTTTATTTAATGTAAAATATTTAATAATATAACTATATAATATGTGCTTTTCTGTTTTGCAGGTGATTTGTGAACATGGATTGGAGCAAATGCATAGACCAAGCGCATGAACAAAACAATGAGAAAGTCAAAGGTTCAGGAGGCGCGGTGGGTCTGACTGAGAATCCAGTGGCATTCAAGAAGTGGATGGTAGCAGGGCCAGAACAAGCCAGATTGATTACTGAATATGAAGACGGAAACCTTCCAGAAACTGAAGACAACAACTTCCACCACGAAGAAGGACTATCTACACAGAGAAGATTCAAGGATCATGTTTCTAATCTCGTTGAAGTCTTCCGTGATATGGGAAATCCATTTTGTGATAATGGGAATGAGTTACTGGCCTTAGACACAAGGAATGTCATGGATGAATCTGTGGTCCATACAGTGAGAACTATAAAGGATTTGGGTAAGGAGCAATATAGCCGATACTACAAAAAGTTGTCACAGATTGTACAAGGTCAATTCATACACCGATCAAGAAGAACTCGCTTGCCCTCTTCAGATGTCCTCGGCCGAAATCTCAGTACGGAATGTTGGGGGAATCCAACTACTGAAGAACGATGTTGCTCTATTCTCTCATCTGTATATTGTTATGCAACATCGGCATAGTGACATGGATGCATTCTTCCAACACGAGAATCACCCCTTTCCTTCTTCCCTATCTGATGGTGGGAAATTGCGGTTTGGGAAAAAGTCTGACCTACTGAAAATCATTACATTTGAAAACAAGGACAACCCTCCAGATCCTTTTGATGTGAAACTTCTTGATGGAGCTGCCATCGTCCATTTGCTGTCTACTGCAGGTGTTACCAACTTTGAAGAGTATGCAGATCGTGTATTCGTCCCTTATCTCATCAAACAGTTAGAAACTTGCCAGCGAATTGACATCGTCTGGGATACCTACACTGCAAGCACCTTAAAAGAGACTACCAGAGAAAAACGGGGAAAAGGAATCAGAAGAAAGGTTGAAGGAAAAACCAAATTACCCCTAAATTGGCATGACTTCCTTCGAGACTCTAGAAACAAGCAAGAACTGTTCGCTTTCCTATCAGACAAGGTTGCTGCAATGGAAGTTCCTAACAACAAAGAAGTTGTTATTACATCAGGACCTGAAGTCATCATCAATGGGGCCGACCGCACAATGCCAAGATGCGACCATGAGGAGGCAGACACTAGACTGTTCATTCATCTTCAAGATGCAATAAAGGAAGGGCACATTAACTGCATGATCAGAACTGTAGACACGGATGTTATTGTCATTCTAATAGGAAAATTCCATCACTTGACGTCCATAAGATCTGGAGTAAATATTTGGGTTGGTTTTGGCACTGGGAAAAACTTCACTTACCATCATATTAACACAATCTGTGCCTCTTTGGGTGAAGAGAGATGCACATCCCTACCACTGTTTCACTGCTTCACGGGATGTGATACAACATCATCCTTTTACGGAAGGGGCAAGAATACGGCATGGGCAGCATGGCACATTACCCTGAGGTAACACAAGCATTCACATTCATGGCACGAAATCCATTTGCAGATGTTGACGCCGAAACTCCCCACTTCAAGCTTCTTGAACGGTACACAGTTGTCCTCTATGACAACACCAGTGACATTGAACGTGTAGATGAGGCAAGAAAGGTCATGTTCTGTCAGAAGGGAAAAGCTATGGAGACTATCCCACCAACTCAGGATGCTCTTCTCCAACACACCAGGAGGGTCACATACCAGGGAGGAATATGGTCGACCTGTGAGAGAAGTGAACAGAATCTTCCAACTCCTGAAGGATGGGGATGGACCTTTAGCGAAGAGTCCCAGTCATGGACACCAGTTTGGACCACAAGACCAGTAGCATCTAAAGCTTGCAGCGAATTGGTCAAATGCGGATGCAAGAGCAAGAGTGGATGTGGCACCAGGTGTGCTTGCAAGAAGGCCAGGTGGAAGTGTACAGAACTGTGTAGCTGCAACTGTGCAGTTTAACATATAGCGTCGAGCGGGGTGAGTTGGGACAGTTCGGGACAGGGGGTGAGTTGGGACAGTAGGCATTGCAATGCTAAATGCCAAGATATTTCCATTTTATGGTGCCCATTTAATAGCCCTGCCCTTACTCTACAAATGTTGTTAATACAAGTTTTCTATAGAACCACGAATAATGCATGAAAATTGTGCAAATATGAAAGGGTAGCATTTTGACCTTTGTAGAATTTCATTTTTTAAAATGCACATATTTTGCCAATTTTCCTCTCCCACATTCAGTTATAGAGCTAAAGATCTACTTTTTGGTGGGTGAAATCTTCAATTGTTATAGTTTCGTTGATTTTTCTTAAACATGGTTTTCGTGAACATGGTTTTTGTGTTAAAATATTCACGATTTTCACTGTATATGTTGTACGAAGTGTGATTTCTGCAGTAAACATACTTCTGATCAGCTTAAAAGTTGTTTTATTGATCTGATCATGCCAAAAAACATATAGTTTGATGCCAAACATGCCAAGGGAATTCTCTATTGAAACTTATATCAGAAATTCCATTTTGTCTATGGCGGCCATCTTGAAATCCAATATGGCGGCCAAGTAATGGTCTCTGAAGGTGGTTCCGGGGATATTTTTAATTGTTGGTCCAAAATATACAAGTAGGGAAAGTTTGGTGCTTTTGTCCGGATTGTCCACTTCAACTTGTTTAGCTGCCCTACTATACCGACCAGTTTTCAATGCATTTAATGTATCAGGCATTTAATGTATCAGTAATTCATAAAATCTTCGTTTTGATGAAGACGTATTGCTGCTAGTGCGTTTCCATTATATTTTGCACTATGTATTCAATATATTATTTCAAACGTATCGTAGTCCACTGTATTTAATACAGTATTTTGTTCCAAGATTACAGTATATATATATATATATATATATATATATATATATTAACGTAAAGAACGACGCTTGTATAGGAGATATTCCGCGCAAGACGAGAGAGAGAGAACGAAACAAATGAAAAAATGAGGTAACCACCCGGGAATCGAACCCGGGATCTTCCGATTGCCGGTCAGATGCGATAACCATTACACCATGGGCCTCACTCTTCCAAATGCCGTAATTCTTCTACATACTCGCAGAAACCAATGCCCCAAGGGGCACCTCCCGCATGCCGTAACATTATATACATTTAACTGCAAACACGCAGTATAATTAACGTAAAGAACGACGCTTGTATAGGAGATATTCCGCGCAAGCGTCGTTCTTTACGTTAATTATACTGCGTGTTTGCAGTTAAATGTATATAATGTTACGGCATGCGGGAGGTGCCCCCTTGGGGCATTGGTTTCTGCGAGTATGTAGAAGAATTACGGCATTTGGAAGAGTGAAGCCCATGGTGTAATGGTTATCGCATCTGACCGGCAATCGGAAGATCCCGGGTTCGATTCCCGGGTGGTTACCTCATTTTTTCATTTGTTTCGTTCTCTCTCTCTCGTCTTGCGCGGAATATCTCCTATACAAGCGTCGTTCTTTACGTTAATTATACTGCGTGTTTGCAGTTAAATGTATATAATGTTACGGCATGCGGGAGGTGCCCCCTTGGGGCATTGGTTTCTGCGAGTATGTAGGAGAATTACGGCATTTGGAAGAGTGAGGCCCATGGTGTAATGGTTATCGCATCTGACCGGCAATCGGAAGATCCAGGGTTCGATTCCCGGGTGGTTACCTCATTTTTTCATTTGTTTCGTTCTCTCTCTCTCGTCTTGCGCGGAATATCTCCTATACAAGCGTCGTTCTTTACGTTAATTATACTGCGTGTTTGCAGTTAAATGTATATAATGTTACGGCATGCGGGAGGTGCCCCTTGGGGCATTGGTTTCTGCGAGTATGTAGAAGAATTACGGCATTTGGAAGAGTGAGGCCCATGGTGTGAAGGTTATCGCATCTGACCGGCAATCGGAAGATCCCGGGTTCGATTCCCGGGTGGTTACCTCATCTTTTCATTTGTTTCGTTCTCTCTCTCTCGTCTTGCGCGGAATATCTCCTATACAAGCGTCGTTCTTTACGTTAATTATACTGCGTGTTTGCAGTTAAATGTGTATATATATATATATATATATATATATTCACACAGAATGTCCAGAAAATAATATCGGGATTTAAAGCGACATAACCTTAAAATCCCTATATATTATTATTATTTCCAGGACACCATATACAATATAAATTAATGTATCACCCTCACCCCCGAAGATTCGAACCCACGGCCCCGTTATCTCGGAAATGCGGGCACTGACCATTTGGCGTAAGCGTCTTGTGTTTCCTTTGGGTGATGAAATGTTGCCAGGTTGTTGTTAACTCTTATCTTTTTAGACTAGACCATATTCTTGAGATTTTCCATGAAGGGGCATTTTTGAGTAGAAGTTGGTATACAGTATTTTTAGATTAATTGAAGGGTGCTGAATCTAGAGAAACAGGATACCAAGCTGAAATTTTGTTTTTTCATGTTGAAAATTGAATAAGAAAATGACTCCGAAAATAGCTTCAATTCGAATATTTTAGTGTTTAGAACAAGTAATAAAATCAGTCTTAGTACTGAATATCCTTAACAATATGAGGTATAAGGCATCCCAGTATGTAAAGGCAGTTTCAATAATAATTGTTTTATTATGAAACATTGTAACTGGCGTCGCCTCTGCGAAATGGAATGCGTGCTCGGAAGGAGGAGGGAATGCTGCGCGGTGATTGGCCGTAAGAATGCTGTGAAATGTCAGGTGCAGAGAAATTGTGTTGGAATTACAGTTGGTTTTTTGAGCTGTAGAGCGACATGTGTGATGTATTTGATAGTGGATTATTGTTAATTGCGTGTGAATGATATTTGCCCCTGGTATGTAATTAATTATTCTCTTATTCTCATAGAATATACGTACTTACTTAATATTCTAATATTCTAAATACTAATATTATAATTTAAATAAATATATATAATTTAATAATTTATTATTACAGCAGTCCTATTGCTGGTGTACGGATATTTTCAACGTGTGTTTTCTTTTCTTTCCAGATCATAAACATCACTGAACATGGATCCTCTGGTGAAGTTAAAAAGACCTTCGTCAGTAGATTTTAGCTTATGCATTATCTGCCAAAAAGGAGGTGATGGGTTACGTAATGCGAGTGAACAAGGAATTGAAACGATCACAAGAGCATCTGAGAGGAGAAAGAAATTACGTGATTTCAAGAATCGCAGTGTCATTGATCGGCTAGATGAAGCATTCTCGTCCAATAGTACGTCATCTCTGATGTGGCATAAAAACTGTTATTCTCAATTTACAGACAAAAACAAAATTCAGCGACTTGAAGATCGGCTGGACTCGGCTCAGTCTGGACAAGACACAGCGACATGCAGCAGAACAGTACAGTCTACACAGCAGGGTCCTCTTCGACGCAGTTCCGTGAACCCAACAGACTGGGATTTGTGTTTGTTTTGTCAAAAGGCTAACCCCAGAGAGCATCTTTCTTCAGTCATGACATTCAAGACCAGCACTGACATCCTTGAGGCTGCTAAGTTAGACAAGAAACTTTGCTTTCGTCTGGCGGGTGTGAGTGATCTTATTGCTGCTGAAGCAAAATATCATCTTCCATGTTATAGCTCATTCAAAAGAATCACAACAAAGTCCAAACAAGACTTTGAGTGCAACCCAGATCTACCCTTGATATGGTTATCTTCAGAGTTACGCTATGCGGCTGAAAAAGGTCATGTTCACAAGTTAAGTGATGTTTGGAATCGCTATGTGCAACTGTCCAAAGATGCTAATACCGTGATACCATGGTCTTTTGTCAGTCGTCGGACAACATTCAGAGAGAAACTGCAGTCTAAAGTTGGTGATTTAATTACATTTGTCCAACCACAAGGAGGACCCACTGAAAGAGAAACCTTGCTTGTACCATCGAAATATACCGGAGTTGCTGTATCTCGACTGGCAGAACAAACTGATGAAAATTTAACAATGCCCACGTATGAACCCGAGGAGGACATATTTCTCTCTTTAGTTCACGTAGCTCTGAAACTTCGAGGTGATTTGATGAATCAGCCTGGACACACTGGTTTTGAAGTTAGCGAAGATAATGCAATGAAATGCATACCAGAGAGTGTGTACATGTTTCTCCAGCTTGTGTATGGAGGGCCGTGTCAACTGGAAAGAGACCCAGATGAAGAAATCAAGGAGGATGAAAAACTGAAGCAAAGAGTGCTAAGCACCGCTCAAGACCTTGTTTATGGGGTCAGTTGTGGTCGCAAATTGACACCCAAACACATTGGATTGGGCAGCACACTTCATCAGGTTACCAGGTCAAAAGAACTGGTGGAAATGTTTCGTAAAGCAGGCCATACACTCAGTTATCACCAGGTGATGCAGCTGGACACATCATTAGCCGAATCAACACTTCAGTCCATGAACCCTAACACTGGTGCAGTAATACCTCCCAATCTTGTGGCTCAAAACTTTGTGCACTACACAGCAGATAATATTGACATCTTAGATGAAACACTGGATGGAAAGAATACCTTCCATGCCACACAGGTTGCAGCATGGCAACGAGGACCAGCACCTGATATATTGCTAAATGATATGACGCTATCAACCAAGCAAAGTTTGGATGTACCCGAAGCAATGGGAAACATCATTGCTGTTAAAATGCCAGCAGTTCGACCAAATCAGCATTCCTTGGACAAGTGGAGAAGGAATGGTACGACCAGCCGGATGGAGATGTGGAGTGTGCAATTAAATCAGAAGCAACTGGCCTAGCATACAACATAATGCTTCAGAAATCTACAATTAAAAACAGCTGGACAGTATTCAATGAGTCACTTTCAGGAAATTACCCCCTAAAACCACAGTAGGATATATGCCCATAATACAGGCACCAGCTCATGAGTTTGACACCTTGAAAACAGTAATTGAAAGGTGTATGGAAGTAGCTTCCCAGCTAGGACAGGAATACGCAGTTCTATCTGTGGACCAGGCACTGTATGGGAAACTTATGGAGTTAAAGTGGTCAGACCCGGAATATTGTAATAAACTCATTCCACGATTGGGAGGGTTACACACTTCACTGAACTTTTTGAAGGTTATAGGGGAGCACATGGGGAGCTCAGGACTTGCAGAAGCATGGACCGAAGCAGGCATAATCGGACAAAATACTGTGGAAGCTGCAATGGCTGGAAAGAAATACAACAAGGCTATGCGTGCACATAAACTTACGTTGCAAGCTTTGTGGTGTCTGTTAGGTCCAAGCCTTCTCGCCTATGTGGAAGAATGTGATGCAGAAATGTTTGAACAGATTTCAAAGGCTTCTGTGAACTCCAGTGAGGCACAGATACTGATCACCCTCTTCAGTAATCCAAAATTTCTCACAATCAAGTCAGCATTTGTAGACAGGAAAAAGCTGGAAAATGTAAACTTCTCTTTCTGGTGGGGATACATGGAAATGGTGTCGATTCTTTTGATGTTCACGAGGGCCCAGCGAGATGGAAAATGAGATTTGCATCTCCATTCTTTCACCTGCATGTTACCTTTTTCCTGAGGTATGATCACTACAACTATGGAAGATGGGGTCCTGTTTATGTAGCAGACATGCACAACCTACCAGCGGCCGTGCTAGCAGAATTTCAGCAAGGAAACTTTGTAGTAAAACGATCAAAACGTAAATTCAACCAGGTGGACGCAGATCAAGCTCAAGAGTGGCTAAATGGAACTGGAAAAAGAGGTGGCGGGATTGTTGGCATCACAAATACCAACTCTGCACTAAATCGATGGGCATTGTCATACAATCTGAGGTCGCATATTGCTGCCGATACACGGGAAATGTTTGGAATCTACCCTAAGGATATAATCAGCCACAACGAATCAAAACCAGCAAGACAACGTCGAGACAATGCAGACGAACAACGGCTGCTTGCCATTCTCCAGCGTTTCGAGGTATTCATTCCTGACGTACAGCCAACAGTTCTTCAAAACATTGTCACAAAAGATCTTGCAAATGACAAAATACAAGAGTCGTTACTTCAAGCCAAAGAACTTAGGAAACAACTGAACACATTTTTGAATGATAGACTTATAGTTCATTCAGGGACACAGGCACCTCATTCGATATATGATACCATAAAGAAAAACCAACCCCAAACATTTAGAAACCTTTATGATGTCGTACAATACAGCACGGAAAAGAACAAGAAAATTGTGCTCAAAGCAGATCAACATTTTCTGCAACGTCTTGTGACCTCATATGCAGCTGGACGTACAGTGGACTTAGAAAATATTTTGAAACATGAACTTTTACCTGTTCCTCTTGCTTTGGCAGAAATGAATGGCAATTTGAGAACAGGAAACAAAGCAATGCTGGCCGAAATTTTGACTTCAGACATTGAGTGTCCCGACACACTAGATCTCAACAACAGCTCTGCATGTCTACTGATAGATGGACAAGCCCGTGTGCTTTCGGTTGGAAAGCCAGACGGTGCCAAGACGTTTGGAGATTTAGCCGATATATTCACAAGGTCAATCATCCAGTCAGGAATGGCATATGAACGTATAGATGTCATTTTTGACAGATACCGAGAAGACTCTATAAAAGCAGGAACAGGCAACAGACGTACGAAGACTACTCGACCAATCCGACGCGTAATTGATGGCCGAGAGGTACCGCTACCAAAATCATGGATGAATTTCATTGCCTTACCAGAAAACAAGGCAAATCTGGCTCACTTTCTCTCTGAGGAACTTCTGTTACATGCTCCGAGAGACAAGATAATAGTTGCAGACGGTTTCGAAGATGAGCAGGATGTTAGGTCTTCTCGTGGCACAACAAATCTGAACCCCATAAGAGCGGCACATGAGGAAGCAGATACCCGGCTTGTTCTGCACACGATCAACTGTCATTTTGACAACATCGTGGTGTCTGCAAGCGACACAGATGTCCTTTTACTCTTGGTGTCACATTTTGCAAAAATACATTGTGACTATCTTTGGATGATGGCCGGAACAGCCAAAAGGAGGAAGTACATCCCTGTCCGTGCAGTCTATGATAACCTTCCACCAAATTCACTGGAATCTCTTCTTCCATTTCATGCCCTGACAGGGTGTGACACCACATCCCATATTTCTGGGCACACAAAGCAGACAGCATGGAAAATATTTCTGCAGCATTACCAGCTTCTGCTTGGCTTGGGAGTAGAAAATTTAACGCCAAATCAGCTGAAGTCAGCAGAAACGTTCATGTGCAGAATTTATGGTGTTGAGGGTGTTGATGCCGCACGCAAAATTATGTTTGAAAAATCCTGCAAACCAGAACTGATGCCCCCACAAGTGATTCCTGTAAATATCATATACAGTGTGTGCATTATCAGTGTACACTTTGGAAAAATGCTCACCGCCCATTTCCACAACTTCCCGAAGTCACTGAGATGGGATGGAGACGAGACAATTCGGGATTGCGGCCCATACTGATGACACTTGATCCGATCCCTGAGGCTTGTGTTGAGCTTGTGTCTTGCTCTTGTCTTGCTAGGTGTCGAACCATGCGTTGCAAATGCAGAAAAACTAAACTTCCATGTACTGCAGCTTGTGGATGTAGGAAGGCAACTGGGCAGGATGGCTGTCTTAACGACAGTACATAAAGTAACAGTACTTCTCAATCTGCTTAAGTTTACAATGGTTTTGGGCAATATATGTAGCATGTTGTACTTTTAAATATAATTTTCGGTATATATCCCAGTTATTTTATTGTTTCTATAGACCACAGTCATAAATCATGTGTCTAGACTCTAGAGACTAGACAAAACCAAAGAACAAAACTTGTCCATTTGTAATTGCTCGCTTTCTATCTCCTGCCCCCAACTACGTCACTGTAATAAAAACATTACATTATGTTAGTGGGCCAACTTTTTCCCTAGCAAAGATAGAATGCTGATATTTACAGAATAGTTTCCACGTGATCCAGTGATGAAAAATGCCAATTTTCATCAAAATCCGTTAATTATTGATGAAAGTGTAAAATAAACGCATAGCGCCATTTTACAAAGAATCGACTTTAACGGCTATTATGTTTTTAGCTATTTTGAAGGTAAAAAACTAAAAATATAGCTTGGTATCCTATTTCATCATTAGGAGGACCCTTGAATTAGGTCAAAAACACTAGTCACCAGCTTCTACTCAAAAATGACCCTACAATTTTTTACAGCCACGTGAAAATGGTCTAGTCTATTTCATATGTTAATGGTCAACGACCGGGTCTCCAAGTCAGAGGACCCAGGTTCGAATTCTGGTAGGGGATAGATTTGCATATGCAAGAATTTGCTATTATATATATATATATATATATCGTAAAGAACGACGCTTGTATAGGAGATATTCCGCGCAAGACGAGAAAGAGAAAACAACAAATGAAAAAATGAAGTACCACCTGGGAATCGAACCCGGGATCTTCCGATTGCCGGTCAGACGCGATAACCACTACACCATGGACTTCACTCTTCCAAATGCCGTAATTCCTCTACATACTCGCAGAAACCAATGCCCCAAGGGGGCACCTCCCGCATGCCGTAACATTATATACATTCAACTGCAAAGAACACGCAGTATAAATAACGTAAAGAACGACGCTTGTATAGGAGATATTCCGCGCAAGACGAGAAAGAGAAAACACAAATGAAAAAATGAAGTACCACCTGGGAATCGAACCCGGGATCTTCCGATTGCCGGTCAGACGCGATAACCACTACACCATGGACTTCACTCTTCCAAATGCCGTAATTCCTCTACATACTCGCAGAAACCAATGCCCCAAGGGGCACCTCCCGCATGCCGTAACATTATATACATTCAACTGCAAAGAACACGCAGTATAAATAACGTAAAGAACGACGCTTGTATAGGAGATATTCCGCGCAAGACGAGAAAGAGAAAACAACAAATGAAAAAATGAAGTACCACTGGGAATCGAACCCGGGATCTTCCGATTGCCGGTCAGACGCGATAACCACTACACCATGGACTTCACTCTTCCAAATGCCGTAATTCCTCTACATACTCGCAGAACCAATGCCCCAAGGGGGCACCTCCCGCATGCCGTAACATTATATACATTCAACTGCAAAGACACGCAGTATAATAACGTAAAGAACGACGCTTGTATAGGAGATATTCCGCGCAAGACGAGAAAGAGAAAACAACAAATGAAAAATGAAGTACCACCTGGGAATCGAACCCGGGATCTTCCGATTGCCGGTCAGACGCGATAACCTACACCATGGACTTCACTCTTCCAAATGCCGTAATTCCTCTACTACTCGCAGAAACCAATGCCCCAAGGGGGCACCTCCCGCATGCCGTAACATTATTACATTCAACTTCATTTTTTCATTTGTTTTTTCTCTTTCTCGTCTGCGCGGAATATCTCCTATACAGCGTCGTTCTTTACGTTATTTATACTGCGTGTTCTTTGCAGTTGAATGTATATATATATATATATATATATATATATATATATATATATATATATATGAAAAATTATTTCACGAAAGTGACACGTGAAAAGTATTTATGATGAATAAAACCACGAAGGAAAAAAGAAACACAAAGGGGTGCTCAAGCGCTTTCGTCTAGTGTTCCTGAGGATGTCATTACGAAAGCGCTTGAGCACCCCTTTGTGTTTCTTTTTTCCTTCGTGGTTTTATTCATCATATATATATATATATATATATATATATATATATATATATATATATATATATATATATTCTTTCATTCATTAATCCCGTCCGGCTCTCGTCGGATTGGGTCCCATTTGCCATGTCGATATCTTCTCCACTCCCGTCGGTCGCCAGCCAAATCAAACAGCTTCCTCATGCTCAATTCGCCGTTTGCTCCTCTGAATGCTTTGAACTACGATGTCTTTGGTCTTCCTCTCGGTCTGGAGCCATGGGCCCTTCCGTGCAACAGTGCATTTGGCCACTTCTCTCCGTCCATCCTCACGACGTGGCCAAACCATCTTCTTTGAATGTCTCGCACCCTGTCAAGTATATTCCCTCTCGCTCTCGCTATCCTTCTTACTCCTTCGTTTGTTAATCTCTGGTCCTATCTTATGTTATTAGCTCTCCGCATACACTTTATCTCAAAAGCCAATAGTTTCCTTTCATCCCTTCTCTTCAAAATCCAGCATTCCGCTCCGTACAGCGCCGTTGGTAACACCACAGAATTGAGCAGCCGCATCTTTAGTTCTCGCGATATTGTAGTGTCCTTCCAGACCCTTGACAGCCTTCCAAGAGCCCTACAGCCCAACAATAGCCTCTCTGAAATTTCCCTACTTGAATCCATCTTATCGCTGACATGCACACCAACGTATTTAAACTTTTGGACATGTTCAATTCTACCAGATGTCAAGTATAAAATCATGTTCTCTTCCACTCTGCCAATCTGCATACAGTTTTTTGCCGAGATTGATATTCAACTTATATTTCGTACAGCTCTCCTCCACTCTCCTCAAGTCATCACATGATTCTGCTAGTAGTGCGATATCATCTGCGTATCTCAGATTCGTGATACGCAATCCGGCCACCTCTACTCCTCCATCATACCCCTCCAGCGCGACCGCCATCACCATTTCAATAAAGATGTTAAAGAGTTGCGGCGAAAGCGGGCACCCCTGCATCACTCCTCTATCAGTCCGGAATCTCCTTGTTAAAATATGTCCCTTCCTCGCAGAGTAAAGTCGCCTGATGAGGTTGACCATCTGCCGCTCAACTCCGCAGCGCTCCATCACCCTAAACATACCCCCTCTCCACACCGAGTCGAAGGCCTGTCTAAAGTCAATAAAAACACAATATGTGTCTCTATCCCTCTCCCATCTCTTCTCTATGATCTGTGATAGGCTGAAGATGTGGTCAACTGTCCCTCTACCAGTTCTAAACCCAGCTTGTTCTTCATTCATGATCGTTTCCTCTACGGTCCAGATTCTGGCTTGGATGATCTTGGCGAGAACCTTATAACTTTATAAGCGTGCGGCAGGAGGCTGATGGGCCTGAAATTGCTACATCTGGCCGAAACCCGGAAATTTGTACGCCAACATTTGCACGACGGAAATTTATACGCCAGCATTTGTACGCCAGAACATTTATACGACTGGAAATTTATACGCCAAGCATTTGTACGACGGTAATTTATACGTTATACGCAAGAAATTCATTATCAGTTAATAAAAATTGAATTTGAAACTAGGTAAGTTAAAATACAAATTATCACAAATTACGAAATTACATATTACAATAATTAAATGCATAATTGAAACCAGATTTCAGCTTATCAATTTAAGAGAAAATGTAACTAGCGATATACAGAACGAATGTCATTTAAAAAAATCGGAGAACAAATCTTGCGAGTTTTTTCTCATTAATCTCCAGACCTAACCTAACCTAACGAATGTCATTTAAAAAATCGGAGAACAAATCTTGCGAGTTTTTTCTCATTAATCTCCAGACCTAACCTAACCTAACCTAACCTAATCTAACCACCTGTATCTATTCAATAACCATTTACCTACCTGCTAATCCTTCAATGCGCTGTGATACATGACAAAATTTAAAATTCTTCAAATTGAAATTATTTTCAAAATATTTAAATAATGTTTACTTTTATTTATTTATTTATTTTCTGCACCTGTGCTTATGTTTATATAAAAAAATGAAGTCACGGTTATTATCATGGGTAGATCGCATACTAAAGTCGAAAAAGGCCGATAGAGCGCATACTTAAATTGCCATCGTACAAATGTCAGTCGTATAAATTTCCAGTCGTATAAATGATCTGGAGTACAAATGCTGGCGTATAAATTTCTGTCGTAGAAATGTTGACGTACAAATTTCCGCACACGATATCTGGCCACATCGCCCTTCTTATATATTGGCACTATGACCGCTTCCCCCCATTCCGTCGGGATTCGTCTTCCATCCAGAGCGAGCTGATATAGCCTCCTCAGCCATTCAGTCACAGCGTCTCCTCCGGCACTCAAGAGCTCCTGCGGCACCTCATCGATTCCAGGTGATTTGTTTGATGCGAGTGAATTTACGTTATTCCGTACTTCCTCAATCAATATGTTTGTTAGTTCGTTTAATGTCTCATGTTGTTCGTCCCCAGCACCCACCACCAGTTCCGGATAAGCCCGTCCCACTTCCTGTCCCATATTTTCTACATTGTCAGACAACAGGGACCGAAAATGCTCCATCCATACCCTACTCACTTCATCCTCTCTGGACACCTTTTCATCCCGTTCATTTCCTACGACCACTGATTCATGCTTCCATTCTTTCGTTAATTTTGTAACTGTTATATACGAGTCTCTCGAGTCACCCCTCTCGAAACTTCTCTCACACCTGCTACACTGATCCTCAATCCATTTCTTCTTTGCCTCTTTACAGTTCATTTCCACCTCTCTACACAACTGTCTATAATTTAATAAATTTTCCTCTGATGGATCTGAAATTCTTTTCCCTTTTGCCGTTCTTCTTTCCTCACACTTTTCCAACACTTCTGCTGTCATCCAAACCTGCTTGTTCTTTTTCTCTTTCCTATCATGCTTTCTGCTTCATCTCTCAGAATGTTCCTTCCCCGAGTCCACAGGACCTCCGGGTCATCCTCCATGTCCCGTAGCTCCGAGAAACGTCCCCCTATACGTGCTTCAAATTCCGTTTTCATTTGTACACTCTTAAGCTTTTCGACATTGTATCTTGTCACTCCCTTTCCTTCTTTATAATTATCGCAAAACTTTATCTGAAGATTCGCGAGCAAAAGTTCATGGGAAGTACCAAAGTCTGCCCCTCTCATGAATTTCGTGCCTCGCACCGAAGTCCTAAACCTCTTTCCCACCAGAATGTAATCAATACAGCTTCTGTGAATCTGATCTGGATGGGTCCATGTGTATCTATGTTGTTCTCTATGATAAAAATAGATATTTGTTACGCATAACTGCTTATATTTACAAAACTCCAGTATCCTTTCGCCTCTCTCGTTCCTATCTCCCACCCCAAACACGCCCATGACCTCTCCGCGTTCTCTGTTGTTCATTCCTATCTTGGCGTTGAAGTCTCCGATAACTAATAGTATATCACCATTCCTTGCAGTGTCTACCTCCTCCTCTAAACGTATATAAAACTCCTCCACCTCATCATCTTCATGAGCTGTGTCTGGGGCATATACCTGGATTATTTTTACGTTCCGATGGTGACCCTTCAACGTGACTGATATTATTCTGGAGCATACTGCTTTATGCTCTATGTATGCTTTTTGTGCCCTTTTTCCCAGCATCAATGCACTCCCTCTCTATGAGTGTTATCCTGTCTTCCAGGGTACAAAATCCTGAACCCCCCCACCCTCCACCATCATATCTCCTTCTCCCGTCCAGTGCGTCTCCGATACACCAAGCACATCCCATCTGTATATATTTATCTCGGCTATTGCGCATCCCATCTGTATATATTTATCTCGGCTATTGCGCATCCCAATTTGCCTGGTCCATAAAGTGACGTCACGTTCACCGTGCCAACAGTCGTCACATTCTTTGTTGACCACATCGCATATTTCCCACCGCGGACCCGTGGTCGATGGATCAACTGCAGCCTTATTCGTTCTTTCCTGAATCGACATGTTCATAAAGGGTTTCTTGGCGGCATAGAGCAACCGGCTCGCCACTCCTCTTTTGACCGTTTGGTCCACGGCTCCTTATTTGTTTATTTGGAGAAACCCACTAAGTCATTCAGTGGGGTTCACTCATCCGCCATCCTGAGGCGGATCCATATATATATACAGGGCGTCCCAAAAAAATGTATACACACTATGTATACACACTTTAACAGCTGATAGCTCAATTGATGTTTCTTTCTTTCCAAGTTAAACCCATTAGAATTAATAATGGCAGTCAGACTAAGCTTTGAACAAAGGAAATTCATTCTAAAATGCTACTGGAAGTGTGAAAACGCAGTTGAAGTGCAAAGACAGTTTAGGAGGGAGTTTCAAACAGATCCACCAACGCGACTTACCATCACTCGAATTAGAGATAAGTTTGAAGCCGATGGAACTGTTCAGAATGTCCACAAGAAGCGTTCCGGAAGACCACGGACATCGACAAGCCCCACAAAGCAAGAAAGAGTACTGGAAACGTATCACCAAAGTCCAAGAAAATCTGTGCGGCAAGCGAGTCGTGAGGTAGGAATTTCAGAATCGTCTGTCCAACGCATTTTGAAGCGCTGTCAATGGAAAAGTTACATTCCAAGATTAGTCCATGCTATTAATGAAGATGATCCGGACCGAAGAGTGGAGTATTGCGAGTGGTACTTGGCACGATGTGGATGTGGATTGGACGAAGGGGTTTCGTAGAATACCCTCCGCGTTCACCAGACCTCACACACACTAGACTTTTTTTTGGGGATACTTAAAAGACAAAGTCTACGCTATAAAACCTGCAACAGTCGCTGAATTGAGAGCAGCCATTGAACGAGAATGCACACAAATACCAAACGAAATGTTTCGTGATGTTTGCGATTCCATTGCTTCGCGTTATCAGCAGTGCCTGGACCAGAACGGACGTCAGTTTGAAAACAGGCGTTGACAAAACAATTAAATAATGTCTAGATTCTATTACATTTTGAAAATGAAATGTATTTTAATAAACACTGCCTTTATAATTATTTAAAGTGTGTATACATTTTTTGGGGACGCCCTGTATATATGGGTGGATTGGACAAAATAATGGAAATACTTGCATTTTCGCTGCTGCTGTATTTTCTGATATCATTAATGGCGTTATATACTTTACTAAGTTGATATGTAAATGCATATAATATTGAGAACATCTATTTTAATAGGCTGATATTGGTATTTCCTGTTCTTGTAGAATAAATAAAAATGGCCGTTGGAAAAAATGTCACTGACCGTGAAAGGGGCATGATAGTAGGAGCCTGTTCGGTTAGTGTTTCAGTATTAAAAGTCGAGTGATTGTCGCTGCATCTGGAGGAACAGTCCCAAACGTTAAGAATACATGGAAAGAAATGGAAAAACTACACCGCATAAGCACAATAGCGTTCTCATTGGTTTATCTTTTCAAATGCTATCGTTTAGCATAAAAAAAGGGGATAAATTAAGGTTAGGGCTAGGTTAGGTTAGGTTACGCTTGGTTGGGTAAGGTATGGTTAAATTTATTTGGTTTTTTAGATTGGGTAAATGTCTTGATACAGAATTGTATGTGTGAAAATGTATGAAAATGTCCCGGTTTTGTTTTGTTGGATAGCCAAACGTGTGTGTGTGTGTGTGTGTGTGTGTGTGTGTGTGTGTGTTCTTGGCCACCTTACGAAACCGCGATAATCTCTAGGATACACACAGAGCTCATCGCGACATGAATGTCTGTGTATTGACATTAGCGATGTCGCCATAGACTTGTTTATTGAAAATCACCAAATATGAAAAAAAGGCTATAATTAAGGTTAGATTATGTTATGTTAAGTTAATTAGGTTATTTGGATTAATTCAGTGTCCCCAGCCACAACTGGAAATGTGAAAATGTCGCGGTTTTGTAAGGTAATAAAACGTGTATGTACTGTACGTCTGATACATAATACACTGTATAATACATATGTACAATATGTAATATATATATATATACACACACACACACACACAGTGTATATATATATATATATATATATGTTACACACAGGCCGTGCATGGAACAAGGAACTCCTTGTTCCATGTTCCATGCACAGTCTGTGTGTAACATAAAAGTTTCTCAGGGGACCATTCTGAGTTGTATCATATATATACACAGGGCTCCAATAAACCTTAGCCCCCCCCCCCCCCATGGCCTAAACCATTAGAGGTACAGTAAAACTAAACATACCTTACAAAAGAGAATTTAATCCTGCATTTAATGAGAAACAATTAAAACTTGGTGTTCCCGCCATTGGCTTCCAAGACAGCCTGAATTCGCTTTGGGTAGCTTGCCAAAAGTGACGTGAATAGATCTTGATCGTTACGCAAATTTGCTAAAACAGTTTCAATGTGTTGCGTCATTGTATCCTTCGAAAATCGATTTGCTGCAGGTTCTTCAAACAAGAGACATTCAACCTTGTCCTTTATAACTGATCCAATGTGTTCACAGACGTTCAGGTCAGGAGAATTTCCTGGCCATTCTTCATTTCCAAAGAAATCGATCTCATGGTTCCGCAACAACTGTTGAGTGGCTACCTTAAAGCAGGGGACCTTATCGTGCAGAAGTGTGACCTGATCGACATCCATAACATTGTTTGGGTTTCTTAGAAAAGGAATGACATGCTGGGATAGAATAATATCACGAAAATACTGTCATCCCAACTCTGACCATTTGGCTTCAGCACCCACATGAGCTTCTTTGCAGTGAACAAAACAAACACACCAACACAGTCTGGACTTTTTAATAATTCTCGATAATGTTCATTGTCATCGATTTCATCTGGTGTTGTGGCCCACACTCGATCATTTTGGTAGTTAGGCCGACGTGTTACGTAAATACAAAATTCATCGGAGACAGCTAAATGCATGAAATCATCCACATCCCAATCTTCAAGATAATGGGCAAACCACATTCTGTCATCGATGTTAAGCTGAGTTTTTCTTGGCTTTGGAAGTTCATGCCAAGGATTTAAACCTTGCCTATGACGGTACAGTCGAATGATCTCACCACTAACGATCTTTCCTCTCAACATTTTGATCTCTCTAGAAAGTTTAGCACAGCTGTTTTTCCGCTTACGCGTACCGCTTTCAATGATGTCCTTTGTTTCCTGAGAGAGTGGCAAATTTGGGCGTCCAGATTTGGTTGTATCCATTTCACATTCATCCAAAGTTTTATTCCAATTTCTTTTGACGAAGTCCTCACTTCTTCGCAACTTTTTGGCAACCCATGAACGTGTTATAAAGGTGGTTCCAGCATCACGAGTTCCCGAAATGTTATTGCTCGTATGCGATCTATCACACGTTGCCTCTCCGAATCACCAATTAATTGAGAAGCCATTATATTATCACTTTATCAGCTAGAGTAATTTTAATACCTGCAATAAATAAAGAATTTTATATATTTTTATAATCACTAAAAACTATTTCGATATAAGTAAACATGTAAGCTGCAAATGGGGGGGGGGCTAAGGTTTTTTGGAACCCCTTATATATATATATATATATATATATATATATATATACAGGGTGGGCCGTAAGTTTCCATACATAGGAAAAATTAAACGTTTGTTATTATGTTTCAGATACCCTAAGAATATGCGTTTGACGTAAGATCTTGTTTACTGATGAAGCAAATTTTTACGTCAATGGAGAGGTTAATCGGAAAAACACGTTATTGGAGTAATGCTAACCCTAACTGGCTGAGTCCGACGAAGATGCAAGGTGCCGGTAAAGTGATGGTGTGGGCCGGGATATGGGGTGACAGAATTATTGGACCAATTTTTGTCAGTGGAAATCTTAATGCCGAAAGGTATCTTAACATGTTGCAAGAAGAGATTTTCCCATCCCTGCTAAACGAGGAAGGTAACTTCCCAGTTTACTTCCAGCAAGATGGAGCTCCACCTCATTATGGTCTTCACGTGCGTCGGTATTTGGATCAGCAGTTTCCGGATGCTTGGATTGGTCGGCGTGGTCCTGTGGAGTGGCCTCCCAGATCCCCAGATCTCACCCCCCTTGATTTCTATCTTTGGGGGCACTTGAAGGCCATGGTGTATCAGGAAAAGATACGAGACATAAATCATCTAAAGGAACGTATCACCAACGCCATTACAAGCATAACGTCAACTGTGCTAATGCGTGTTCATCAACAGCAGTGGCGGTCCTAGCTTACATGACGCCCTGGGCGAACCTCACCTTCAGCGCCCCCCCCCCCTGTTCGCCAACACACACACATTCGAATCCCCCCAAAATAAAGGACAGACATAACTCTTTCACAAAATAACTTTTTATTGGACTAATTGTTGGAACTTCAGAACCAAAACAAAGACTCAAATTTCTGAATTTTACAAATCCTTCATCACGTAAATAGAATAACTCACTTAAGAGAATGTAATTATGATACTATGAACAGGAAAAATACAAATTAAATTGCACAACTGCCATAAATAAACTAGAGAATCAAATTTCTAAACTGTACAAATGCTCTATCACATAAATATTTTATTTTATTTTTTATTTTTATTTATTTCTTTATTTATTTATTCTTATTCTTATTTTTATTTTTTTTGCAGGCGCTCATGCCGCCCCTCCACAAATGCCGCCCTGTGCGGCTGCCCATATTGCCCATATGAGGAACCGCCACTGATCAACAGTGGGGAACACGTATTGAAATGTGTTTTCAAAACAATGGCAACCATGTAGAGCATATTATATAAATAAAAATGGTTGTCCATAAAAAAATGTTTATTTTTCCTATGTATGGAAACTTACGGCCCACCCTGTATATATATTATAAAATAATCTATAATACAGGGTGTCCCAGAATTAACTATCTATTTCAATGAAATCGGACAAATTTTTTAAAAACACACTTTTATTTATGTTTATCATGTTTAATATGTGTTAAAAATGTATAAATTTCTAAATTTTTTTCATAATTTTATTTTCATAATTTTTTCATTATCTGGTCCAATGAAAGACCGTCTGAAGTCATAGAATGGCAAAGAGACTCTCCAAAAGTTAACGTGTGCTTGGAATGACCAAATCCAAAATTTATGGTGCTCCATCTTGTTGAAACACAACATTATCAAAAATGCCATCATGAAGAAGCTGTGGTTCGAGAAACTGCTGAAGCATATCAAGGTAGACGGTACCTGTTACAGTTGCTTCCGCAAAGAAGAATGGGCCATAAATTTTGGATTTGGTCATTCCAAGCCACACGTTAACTTTTGGAGAGTCTCTTTGCCATTCTATGACTTCAGACGGTCTTTCATTGGACCAGATAATGAAAAAATTATGAAAATAAAATTATGAAAATAAAATTATGAAAAAAATTTAGAAATTTATACATTTTTAACACATATTAAACATGATAAACATAAATAAAAGTGTGTTTTAAAAAATTTGTCCGATTTCATTGAAATAGATAGTTAATTCTGGGACACCCTGTATACAGTGATTATTTTCCAGTTAAGAATACTGCAGTGATTGTAAATGAGAGAGAGAGAGCTATGCCGTGGCGAAGTCGCAAGTTCGCTTCCCAGTGATGTTAAAAGAAGCCTACGCAGTACGAATTAATTGGATGGATTCAATCGCCCTCCGCTTTTAGGTGATGTAAATTTTGGTGTTTCGGATCCCAGATAAAGCTGTAGGATCCCTCCGTGTGTGTTACGAAGGAGGCTGCCATGTTGGTTAAACAACCCCAAAAAGTATGATTTATAAATCACACAATATCTTGCCGTCTTGCCTCTTTCATCTCCTCAGCGTAGGAATGCTGAATAAAATCAAATTCGCTGCGTATTAAAATGACATCTTTGGGGTCTAATGCAGAGTTTCTATCGGCAAGATATGAGTTCAGAAATGAGCCATCACTATTTATTTGTAAAAAACTAATAGTCTCAAAAGCACGAAATAGCGTTAGAAAATAATTTAATTGTTTCAAATTAATTATGTCACACTTTGAATCCCACTGAAAAGTTTGTAATAAACTTTCGATCTTTCATTTCCGTGATGAAACTGTCAGAGGAAAGTTGAGCATATATATATATATATATATATATATATATATATGGGAATGAACTCAGAATGGTCCCCTGAGTTTTTTATGATACACACAGACAGTGCATGGAACAAGGAACTCTTCTGGGATAATTAAATCCACTATAGTCCGAATAAGTAATGGTAAATGACAAATACCATAGTTTTTCTTTTTCATGATGCTAGCCCGACGTGGGCAACGGGTCACTCGCAAAGAGGTCCCTAATATATATATATATTAGGGTGGTCCATAATTATATAGAAAAATAAAAACATTTAAATATTTTACGTGGTACCTTTGCAATTTGTTACATTTACCACGCTAATTAATCCTGTAAAGTTTGGTTTTGATACGATAATATTTAGAGGTTGCTCAACGCCCTTTAATTTTTTGCTATTTTGCTAATCCGTCGCAAATACCTACTTTTATTGCAGGTTTTGAAAGTCAAATAGTAGATATTTCTCATTGTATAAAGAAGGAATGTATGCATTTACTATTCAATTTACTATTTTCTATTCAATTTACATTTACTACTCAATGCTATAATATGACGAAATAGGATGTGATATTGGTACAGATATTGGTACAGGGGAAGCAATGAGTCAAGCTGTATACAACGCTCTTCAAGACTGGGAAGTCTTGAATCAAGTTAAAGCTATGTGCGCAGATACAACGGCATCCAACACTGGATCCAACATTGCTTCAGGTTAAACTTGAAAGACGACTGCTATATTGGTCATGGTTCTAGGACAGTTCATACCAGGACAGCTCATACCAGGACAACTTATACCCGGACAACTCATACCCGGACAACTTATACCTAGGACAATTCATACATAGGACCAGAAAAAAATGAAAAATTAATGAAAACATTTATTTTGTAAAATTAAAAATTAAATTTAAACATTTAGAATTCATGCAAGTTATTAATGAAAACATTTTGAAATGAAAACATTTATTTTGTAAAATTAAAAATTAAATTTAAACATTTAAAATTCATGCAAGTTATATATATATATATGCCCAGTTAGGTTCACTGAATGCCCGGTTAGGTCAACTGAATACCCGGTTGGGTTCATTGAATGCCCAGTTAGGTCAACTGTACGCCCTTGACGATTGGTTAGGTTTAGTCGTGATATTTTCGTTATAACTAACGAAAATATCACGACTAAACCTAACCAATCGTCAAGGGCGTACAGTTGACCTAACCGGACATTCAAATTTTATCCTATGTAAGTAATGGTTCTCTATTTATTATATGTTTGCAATAAATAATAAATTTGTTGTTATTGTTTTCTTATCTTATTTTGGTTAATTTGCAGAGTTTAAACTTTCGGGGTGGATATAGATGAAAAGATCAACATTGGGGTGGTAATTGATGAAGAGAGTATGAGTTGTCCTAGGTATGAGTTGTCCTAGGTATGAGTTGTCCGGGTCTGAGTTGTCCGGGTCTGAGTTGTCCTGGTATGTGTTGTCCTGGTATGAGCTGTCCGGTCACGATTGGTCATGTAGGCATCACATGTACGAAATAGTTCTAAGTGATGTTTTCAATCAGAGTTTGGGGCCGTCAGCCGCTCCAGAAATAGGTCTGTTCAAGCGTTTCCGTCAAAAATGGTCATCACTTGACAAAGAACACTTTGATACAGCACTGACCGACCAACATTGCTCAGAAATTCTGAAAAATAATATGAATTTGAGGTCTGAAATCATTGAGTTTGCAAACAAAACTCTTCCATCCAATTTCCAGCTTCGAGATGATTATCATGAACTTGTTGAGCTTACTCTCATATTTCTTGGTGGTACTCCACCACGAGGCATTCGACTGATTGCTCCAGGGGCAATGCACAGGGCCAGATGGATGGCTAAGGCTTTGTACACTATAAAAGTCTGGATGTTCAAACGACAGTTCTGCTTGACCGCAAGAGAGGAGAAATGTTTAAGAGACATTAGCCTTTTTGTTTGCTTATTGTATACCAAAGCTTGGATTTCCTGTCCTCATCCAACAGCTGCACCAGCAAATGACCTGATGTTTCTCAAATCTTTATACAATTACAGAAATGTTAATGAGGCTATTGCCAGAGCAGGACTGAAGGCTTTTTTGAGGCATCTTTGGTATTTATCTGAAGAAATGATTACTTTGTCCTTTTTCGTTCCTGACATGGATACAATAACCGAGAGAAACATGGTCAAAGCTTCGAAAAATCCAGAAAATGAAAATTATTTAGAACAGATAAAATCGGATCCTTCTACAATTCCAACCAGAACTTTAGCAAATTTTCTACCTCGCAAAACAATGACCTTCTTCGACATTCTAGGACTAGAGCGCGGATTTGTCACAGAGGCGGATCCACAGGATTGGGAAAATATGAACCAATTTCTAATAGCCAAGAGTTGCATTGAAAGTCTCAAGGTTGTAAATGACACAGCAGAGCGGGGAATTAAGCTTATAACTGACTTTAATGATCATCTCACAAAAGATGAAGATCAAAAACAGTTTCTTCTTCAGATTGTCTCTGATCATCGGTCTCACTATCCGAGGCCCAACATAAGCCTACTTGTTAATCTGGGTGCTGGATCATCTTCAAACACATAAAATATGATAAAATTTATGATAAATTATATACAGTAGCTTGTTTGTGTTCAGTGATATATACATAACTGCAAGTGCGTGTAAAAATACAATTTTTATGATTGATGACAGCAATGAGAAACGGCATGTCCATTGAGCGACCTCTAAATATACTTCAATTATTAAAATATTTCGCATACATTAGTTTCTCATTATTTGTCACAAAAATAAAAGGTACCACTTCTAAAATTTTGACTTTTTATTTTTTGGACCACCCTATTATATATATATATATATATATATATATATATATATATATATATATATATATATATATATGATGAATAAAACCACGAAGGGAATACGAAAATTATTTCACGAAAGTGACACGTGAAAAATATTTATGATGAATAAAACCACGAAGGTTTTATTCATCATAAATATTTTTCACGTGTCACTTTCGGGAAATAATTGTCATATATATATATATATATATATATATATATTGCATCAAAATGTGTCCATTTTATATAGTTTTGTTTGTTGCAAATAAATTAGACATTCTTTTACGGTACTACGAGTATAGCGTTTGCGCCAAGATTTATCTTATCCGTCAAAATGGGTTCGTCTTCTATAGTTTTCATTTCTATGAAAACGTACTTTTCGACTGCGCTAATTCTTTAGGCTCTAATACGATACAAATTTACATGCGAGTCCAACTAACCTAACCTAACCTAACCTTTCTTAATATAGATGTAAAAGGGTGTCTCCTTCATTTGGCACAAATGAAACGATATAAAACGAACACATTTTGGCGCACGAGTTAAATTTTGGCAGAAATACTGGAACACCAATTTTCTACTCCATGTTTTGGGCTCTGTAAATTGTTTTGCGCAATAACAATAAAATCCTTTGTATAATCTTCCTACAAATGATTTGATCGTTACTGTGCGAAACAGTTTACAGAGACCAAAACATGGAGTAGAAAATTGGTGTTCCAGTATTTCTGCCAAAATTTAACTTGTACGCCAAAATGTGTTCGTTTTATATCGTTTCATTTGTGCCAAATGAAAGAGACATCCTTTTACATCTATATTAAGAAAGGTTAGGTTAGGTTAGGTAGTTGGACTCGCATGTAGATTTATATCGTATTAGAGTCTAAAGAATTAGCGCAGTCGAAAGGTACGCGATGTACTGGATTTAAATTATTATGGTTTGGAAACAGAAACATTGTATCGAAATACTGATTCACAGATAGATAGATATATACAGTGGTGGGCACGCGCAACAATTTTTGTAGCGCCGCAACCGCAACCGCAACTCTGCTGAAATAGTTGCGCCGCACGCGCAAGCGCAACCCTTTTCAAAAAGTTGCGCCGCAAGCGCAAGCGCAACCAAAAATGTTGCGCCGCAAGTTGCGCCGCAACTTTTTGCGGCGCAACTGCCCACCTTTGCATTTAACGTATATCTGCAGTGGTGGGTACGCGCAACAATTTTTGTAGCGCCGCAACCGCAACCGCAACTCTGCTGAAATAGTTGCGCCGCACGCGCAAGCGCAACCCTTTTCAAAAAGTTGCGCCGCAAGCGCAAGCGCAACCAAAAATGTTGCGGCGCAACTGCCCACCTTTGGATATATATATATATATATATATATATATATATGAGGGGTCGCGCGTCTTAGGGTAAGCGCCATTACAGGCAAAAAACGTGTTTTTGATGGATATCACTATTTTCACCCTTCCTCTACCGCGTGGTTTGGGTTATAACGACCTTACGACACTAGAAGTATGGTTGAAAACCTTATGAAGCGAACTACTTTTTTCACCTCCATCGCCAGCCAAAAGTTCACCCAAAGTTCGGCATAAGAAAATCAATAAATTTAAAAAATATATATATATAAAATATAAAATATGAAAATCTATTCCAAAACCTCATCAACATCTTCATTAGCATACTTAGCACTCTAATTTAGCCAAAAATGAACGTTCTAGCTCAATTAATAACAGAGATACTATTGCCAGAATATTGCTGAACTTTGGAGGCGATTTCTGACGAATTTTAATTTTGGCGCTTAGGTACCGTAAGACGAGGGACCCCTCATATATATATATATATATATATATATATATATATATATATATATATATATATATATGGAGTAAATATATATATCTATGCGCCTCGGTGGTGGTGGTGGTGGTGGTTAGCCGTTCATCCTTCAACACAATAAAAAAAATTGGTTGGTAGCTAAATGGGTACCCTGGATAGCCTAGTGGTTAAGACGCTGGGTTGCTGGTGAGGCGTGGTTCGGATTCCACGTTAAACTTTAAGTCTAAGGTGGAGTGACAAGCTTGACCTTCGTCAAAATGAACAATTCGGGGGGGGGAGGAAAACCAAGGTTAAACCAAGGTTAGTTATGGTCAGAAATATTAAGCCTCCCATCGAATTTGCTTCATAATAACAAGGGAACATAGTACTGTAATGAAACATTTACAATAGTCATGTTATTGCAAATTCCTTAATTATTTAATTTTTTGCGCTTCCTCCTCTCGATTTTATGACTTTGTGTTTCTTCGGGATATGCTGTCTATAAGATACTTGCGTGTGGCCAGGCACAGTTTTGGCCTATTTTCCTCCATGTAGCTATGAACTGTAAAAAGCAATTCGAGCTGACGTTTGTAAAGTGCACATCCTGTAGACATTGTAGACACCAATCGACCAGGGAAGTACTCCGAGGGGAGGAACGTTAGGCAGGAGACAGGGAGTGCTGGAAATCCCGTTTCTCCATAAACTTCCGCAACATTCATGGCTTTCCTCAGATTTTCAATCTGTTGAACACCACCTCTCCTACTCTAAACCTCACCTTCTCTTCCTCACTGAAACTCAGGTGTCTGAGACGACTGATAGCAACGCCCTTTTCTGTACCCTCTTACTTTATATTCAATTTCATTCCAAAAGTGCATGTTGCGTATATGTATGCAATGACCCAACTTGCTCTCGTATTTCCGAATTTGAATCCTCCAAATTCTATACCCTCTGGCTACGGTTTACATACTAATCTCAAACTAAACACATCGGCGCTGTCTACCTTTCCCTTAATTCCACTGACTAACCAAAACTCTCTGCCTACCTCACTTTTAAAGTGGATTATATTCTATCCCATTCTCCTTTTACTGAAAACTCCATTTTAGGATATTTCAATGTTCACCACCACCTTTCGATTTCCTCCCATTTCACTGACATCCCTGGTGAACTAGCTTTCAACTTCTCTATCCTGAATGACCTAGAGCAGATTGTACAGCACCCTACTCGTATCCTCAATCGTCTTGGAGCTGGATTTATTTCTCACCACTCATCCTTCTTCTTACTCTGCCAAACGTTTTTCTCCGTAGGGCTCCTCCGACCACAATCTTATATTTGTTTCCTGTCCTATTGCTCCAATTCGGCCTTTGGATTCTTCCAAGAGGAAAGGTGTCTGGCAATTTGGCACAGCTGATTAGGAGGCCTGTAGGCAACACTTCTGTGATTTCCCATGCAATGATTGTACTGCTCAGCGGCCGGGGACCTCCGAGCCTGCTGAGTCATCACGGAGGTGATTCTCTCGGGCATGGAGATGTATTCCTACTATTAATGTTAAAAGCTTTGGCTTAACTGTGCTTGTTTTAATGCTATCCACAACAGGGAAGGGACTTTCAGAAGGTATTGTCGCCATCCAACTCCTGTCTCTCATTTAAATTATATTTCTGGTCAAAATCGTGTAAAATCTGTTCTTCAACTTGCCAAACATTCCTTCATCAGACAAAAATGTGAACATCTATCCAATTCGAATTCTTCTCACTCTTTCTGGCACCTAGCCAAGAACTTCTCCAACAACTTTACTTCTTATTTCCCTCCTCTTTTTCATTCCGATGGCTCAGTTCCCGTTTCCTCTCCCGATAAAGCTGAATTTTTCGCTCAAACTTTCGTCTCCAATTCCACCCTGGATGATTCCGGTGCTGTTCCTCCATCTCCTCCCTCCGACTTAATTATGTCTGAAATTAGAATCTCTTCCAAAGATGTTTCTTCTGCTCCATGTTGGCTCAACTTTAGGAGGGCGTACGGTCTTGATTGTGTCCCTTCTATTGTTCTCAAGAACTGTGCTTCTTTGCTGACACCCTGCCGAAGTAAACACTTTCGTCTTTGTCTTTCATCTGATACTTTTCCTTCCAGTTGGAAGTTCGCTTTCATTCAGCCTGTCCCAAAGAAGGGTGATCGCGCTCAACCCTCCAACTATCGTTCAATTGCTTTGATTTCTTCTTTTCTGAAATTTTGAATCTGTCCTTAATAGGAAGATTCTTAAACACCTCTCTACTCACAGTCTTATTTCAGATCGTCAGAATGGGTTCCGCAAGGGACGCTCTACTGGTGCGATCTACTTGCATATCTCTCTGACTCTTGGTTATCATCCTTTCGGGATTCCGTTGAAACCTTGATATTGCGCTAGACATATCAAAAGTTTTGATAGAATCTGGCACAAAGTCTTAATTTCGAAACTGTCCTTGTTCGGTTTCTATCCTATCTGTGCCTTTGTCTCTAATTTCCTTTCTGGACGATCTATAGCTGCGGTTGAGAATGGCCACTGTTTTTCTCCTAAAGCTATTAATAGTCGTGTTCCTCAGGGCTTTGTCCTGTCACCCACTCTTTTCCTTTTATTTATTAATGATCTATTAAATCGCACTTCCCGTCCTATCCATTCCTGTGCCTATGATTCCACTTTTCACCCGCTTCACAAAGCGTCCCTCTCAACAGTCGCTCCATGCTTCGCCTGGGACGGCTATAGTGCACCTGACCCCTGACCTTTCTACTATCTCTAATTGGGGAAGAGAAAACCTTGTGGGCCTTCAATGCATCAAAAACTCAGTTCCTTCATCTGTCTACTCGTCACAATCTTCTACACGACTATCCCTTTCCTTCAACAATACACAACTCAATCCTTCCTCTTCTCTTAACATTTTTGGCGTTTCCTTTTCTTGTGATCTATCCTGGAAAGATCACATATACTCTCTTTCTAAAACAGCTTCTAAGACAGTGGTTCTTAGCCTTTTTAGTCTGTAACCCAAATTATGGTCTCGGGGTTAGCTCGGCGACCCATGCCTTCAAACAGTTCACTTGTAATAGATAATAAAATACATAATTAATGGTAAAATGATTAAGGATAACATAAATAAATGAAAAATGACAATTTAATGACTCACTCAAAATGGCTTGGCGACCCAATTTTGGGTCGCACCCCAGGGATTAAGAACCACTGTTCTAAGCGGTTATGTGTGCTGTACCGGCTCCGCAGTTTACTCACCCCTACTCAGTTGCTCTGTCTGTACAGGAGCCTTCTCCGTCCCTGTATGGAGTACGCTTCTCATGATGGAGTACGCTATATCTGACCGAGTGGAACCAAAGGCTTTTCGTCTCATCATTTCCCCGCCTCTTACTGATTGCCTTCAATTTCTCTCTTTTCGCAGTAATATTGCCTCACTCTATCTTTACTATCGCTATTATAACGGGCACTGTTCTTCTGAACTGTCTAACTGCATGCCTCCTTCTTTGAGGAGAACACGCAGTACCAGACTTTCGACACATTCCCATTCATTTTCTGTCTAACTCTCTAATGCAAGGGTTAATCGGTATTTTATTTTCAATCTTTCATTTAATCTTCCGTTAAACTCTGGAACAATCTTCCTCAATCCATCTTTCCCCCTGTCTATAACCTTTAGTCTTTCAAACGCAATGTCCAAGGATCTCGAAAACCTTGGACTTCGATTTTGGTTCTCTTCTTCCTCTGTGGGGGTGCGTTTTTACGGGCATTCGCCCCTGGCCCCTCCTTCCTGCATAAAAAAATTGTGAAAATGACGACGAGAGAATTGACCCTTTAACTCAGGTGGACGTATGTGACACGTCTCCTGGCTGTATGTCGGGACGCCCCCCCCCCCTTGGAGGTAAAGGGCTAAAGGAGGCAGAAGGATCTCAAGCAGTGATGCTCTTGAATCAAGGATTTTTCCTCCCAAATTTCAATAGCAAACCAGTTAAAGAGTTCACGATGGACTGTTCAGACCACTTTACGGAGATTCTAAGAAATCTTATAAAACTAGGCATTGAAGTTGGCATAAAAGGGCAAAAACCAACCGAGAACACAAACTTCTAAAATTCAGTTCGCTCCGAAATCGTAAAACATCATCGTTAGACGTTCGTTCTGAGTTAGAAGTTAGAGTGGGCAAATGGCACTGTTGTGTTTGATCTGGAACATGACTGAAAAGATGTAAAGCAAGAAAGAAACCTTGACTGTCAGAGGTCAGTTGCAAACCAAGTTTGTAATGGATAGTGTTTTATCCAGAAATTGAAATTGGAGGGGGTGTTCAAATTTTCAGGAGGGTGAAGGCGGTGAACGAGACCGTGAGGACGGTTACCACAGTAAAAACTGAAAAATGAGTCACAACTATTTTATTATATTAACTCGTGTTTAAAAATCATCAAACAAATTAAAGTTGGCTACTTAGGCTTTCTATGAGGCCTTTGAGTACAAATTTTTTTTGAATTTTTGTTCTTTTTCATTTTCACTTAGACCTGCAACATAAAACAGATACGAATAAAACAGATACGCTATTATAACGGGCACTGTTCTTCTGAACTGTCTAACTGCATGCCTCCTTCTTTGAGGAGAGCACGCAGTACCAGACTTTCGGCACATTCCCATTTCAAGATATACTGTTCAGAAACAGGAAAAGTGTAAGTATTGTAAATGTAAGTATCAAAGTGTCAGAGTATATATTAGAACTAAATTTCCAACCAACAACTAAGTGGAATTTTTTTCCAACGAGAAAACTTCTAAAACAACTAAATCTAGGTGGAAAATAACTAAACTGAAGTCGACTAGACACGACTGCACGTGACTAGTTGACCGCTTGGAGGGGTGTTGGGGAAATTCAAAGGAGGGGTAGGATAATTCCTGGTAATGGACAAAATAACATGCAAACTAGACCTCTGTAGACTGGATTCATGTGCTATGATCTGATGAAAATAACTTTGAGATTAGTCAAGCAAAGTCTGAATATAAGAATTGACTACCCATGTGTTATCCCCAAATATGTTTTACCTATTCTAAATTTGCTATTGTTTCATATTCTGGTAACTCTGTCTGATTTCCAGATTTTCGGGTCCTATGGAACCACCAAAGTAAGGACGATAGTTGTCGAAGTATATTACCCTAATTACCCGGTTCCAACAGTGAAATTCAGTGGCTGGTCTGGGGATGCATGTCTTTTTCAGATACTGGAAACCTGTTTCTCTGTTAGGGAAGAATGAATTCCACCGCTTCTACGAACATGCTGTTCAGTTCGATGCAACCGAAGATATTATTTCAAGAGGGCAATGTCCAGTGTCATAATATAACACGCGTTACTAAGCTTAATTGGCTCGTAAAGGAGTATGTCAGCTTGATCTATTGGCCTCCTCAGTCTCTTGACCTAAACTCCATCGAACACCTACGGACAGCTCTAAAGAATTGCTAGCGGAAACAGTAGTGTTTATCAAAATCTGAGATACGTACAAGATACAGAAAAACTGGGAGAAAATTAGAAGTACCACACGTGAGCACCTTGTAGACAGTATGCCTCGAAGAGTTAAAGAAGTCATGAAAGCGAGAGGGAGAAGCATAAAATATTAAATAATTACCAAATTTTCAATACAATAACCGACTGTTATGAATATTTCATTACTTTATTGCTTTACCTGGTTCTAGGGCAATTGCGTCCTGGTCAAGTGCGTCCCGGTCATTAGCGTCCCTGGACAATTGCGTCCCGGACAATTGCGCACTTCTCCAACTACTATATGAAGTTTATTTATTAGAGAAGTGAATAGAAAGTTAGTATCGGTATTTCAAATATACTTTTCATTTTAACCTATTAAACTTGTTATATGTTCATAAGTTCTGTTCGAAACTGTTCTCTAAAACTTTATCCATCATCAGCAACATCATTGTCAAATTTTATGGGTTACGTCCACTTAAGATAAAGTTAGTTTCGTTAGTTTTAACGAAAATATCACGACTTAACCTAACCAATCGTCAAGGGCATACAGTTGACCTAACTGGGCATTCACTTAATCTCCGGGCATTATATCCCATACAAAATTACAATAACAAACATACTCGTCCCTCGTCATTAGCGTCCCTGGACAACTGCGTAGGTGAAGTCACAATGAACTTTCTATTCACTTCTCTAATAAACTTCATATAGTAGTTGGGGAAGTGCGCAATTGTCCGGGACGAAATAAAACCAGACGCAATTGCCCAGGGACGCCAATGACCGGGACCCATTTGTCCGGGACGCACTTGACCAGGACGCAATTGTCCTGTCACCGCTTTACCTTGTACCTGGAGGTGCACGGCTGGTTCAAATTTGATGGGGGTAACTAATATATATATATATATATATATATATATATATATATATATTATATATATATATATATATATATATATAATATACAGTATATATATATATATATATATATATATATATATATATATATATATATATATATATATGTGTGTGTGTGTGTGTGTGTGTGTGTGTGTGTGTGTGTGTACTAGGATCGAGAAATGTGGTCATGAAATAAATATACATAAGCAGGGAGTAAAATTGAAAAAGTTGGAATATGGATTTTAACTTTTTAAAATAAATCAGCTGAAACACAAACCCAGGGAATTTTGAATGAAATTTATATGATTCTGTTTCCATTCTGCATTCTTGAACAACGGGGACATCTTCAATTACAGGATCAGTTTTATTTTAGGATGTTAAAAGAGGACGCGCGTAGTTCGGGAGGTTAAGTATGTGTGGTCTGGGCACACTTTTTAAAGTTGTACGTCTTATCACGTCGTAAAAACACCACTTTTACGTACTCAGCAAGGTTAAGCGAAGTTAGGTCTGTTCAGTTCAGTAGTTGGTGCATGTCTGATTGCCCTCTGTGTTCAGATGATGTAGCGACCCGTGGTTCGGATTCTGCATTAACCCGTAGGTCTTTTCTATATCGGCAATCTACTTAGATGACACAGAGGTTAAACCCTAATCAACCAACCAATCAACAAACCAAGCACTCTTCTAAGCCTGGGGATAATCTTGGGTCTAAAGAGGAGAACTTTTACTGTGAAGCTCGGAACTCAAAGTCCCTGTCAACAATGGAGACGTGAAAGAAGACGGTCGAAAAACTCAAATTTAGAAGACACGCCTCTTCAGCTCTTAACTAAATACATTTGACCAGGACAACGAGAATTGGAGGCTGGGAAAACCATAAAAAGTAAATTGCAACATTTCACCACTCGCTACGAAAAAATAATTAGTTTTCATTCATTATGACGGTAACAGATACAGAAAGAGAAAACAAAGAGAGGGCTTTGTATCATCTTCAGTGACGGCAAATTGTAAAGAATCAAGAGGACTAGAACAGGTAGAAATGGACTGTGAGGAGTTCGAGTTCACTTTGGTCAAATTTAAGTTCTGAATAAGTATTTAGATACGGGTTCATGCAAGACTAAAGAAGAACTTAGCCAGCGCCCGTAGTTCATGGGTAACACCATATAACACCGTTTCCCTTTCATCGAATTGAAGATACTGAGGATGGGGGTTCGACTCTCGGTGGTGCAATGGACTGCATTAGTCTGGCCTGAGCCCTGGGCCAGTTTCTAGTCCTTCTTACTGATTATTATAGAATAACCGCGAACGACATTAAAACAGTAATAATATAAATTTATTAAATGGATTATCATTAATGAAAAAAAAACTACCCACATCAGTACCAAGAGAAGGTGGATTTAAAGTAAAGTTAGAACATACTTTATAAGCAATTCGAAGCTACCTATTACGTGAGTTACAAAGCATTCGAAATATAAACATAACTACAGGCCAAATTCCATTGGCAAATCCAACGAAAAAGTCACGTTGCGAATGGCAACCTCGCAAACACATTGTTTAATAGCAGCATAAAGAATGCATTAAATTCATTTTATATATATATATATATATATATATATATATATATGGGATGAATTTCACAATAAAACAGCATATATATATATATATATATATATATATATATATATATATATATATATATAGGTTACTGTTCATTCGACAAACTCCGACATTTGCTCCTGTGCAATTGGGTACACCTCGTTCTTTTGTTCCTGCTACCTCTACTGAGGTCCAGAATATTACTGGTAAATTAAAAAATACAAAAAATAACATTCATAACCTTCCTGTACCTATATTGAAACTTGTTAAAGATAAGATATCTGTAACTTTGGCTAAAATTATCAATCAAAGTATTTCCAAAGAATATTCCCATCAATGCTAAAAACTGGTTGTATAACACCCCTTTTTAAAGGGGGTGATCCTACACTAGCAACAAATTACAGGCCGGTGTGTTCATTATGTGTTCAGCAAAGTTTTTGAAAAAATTGTAAAAAGTAGAATGCAGCGATATTTAGAATCCTACAATTTATTATCTCCAAATCAATATGGCTTTCGTAATAATAAAACAACGGAAATGGCTATTTTAAATCTTATGGAAAATGTAAATATAGCTAAGGAGAACAAAGAAATAATGATATCAATATTTATGGATTTGAGTAAGGCGTTTGATGTAATAGACCATAATATTCTACTTAATAAATTATATTGTTACGGCTTTAGAGGAACAATCATTGATTGGTTTAAAAGTTATTTGTCCAATAGATATCATTTTGTATCAGTAAATAAGGTTTGCTCAACTAAAGCGCTTGTCAAACACGGTGTGCCACAGGGCTCAGTTCTGAGTCCACTGTTATTTTTATTATATATAAATGACCTTCCACGTTCATCTGATATACTGAACTTCATAATGTTTGCAGATGATACAACTGTCTCTTTTTCTTGCAAAGATGTTAATACAGCCAAGAATATATTTCATTCAGAATTCATCAGTGTAATGAAATGGTTGACCACCAATAAACTCTTCCTAAATACCAGTAAAACAAATTTCATGATTTTTACTAATAAAAGAAATGTATATCTTGATGAACTTAATGTTAATGAAATCGCCATAAAGGAGTGTACTGTAACAAAATTTCTTGGTGTAATACTAGATAAAAATTTGCAATGGAGTGATCATGTAAATTATATCACGAAAAAGATTTCAAGGAGCGTTGCTATAATGTTTAAACTTAGAAATGTAGTTCCTAAACAAGTTTTATTGACTCTTTATCATACTCTTGTTCTTCCTTATATAACATACTGCACCCTTGTTTGGGGAAACTCCGCTAACAACGCATTAAATGGTATCTTTGTCATCCAAAACGAGCAATAAGTTTTATCTGATGCTGATTTCCTTGATCACTCTAGTGCATTATTTAAGAGCTAAACCTACTAAAGCTCAACGATATAACCAAACTGGCACATTTTATTTTTATTTACTAGTGTAAGAACAAAATCATTAATTTGCAATGGGTAAATAGATATTTTGTAACTCATCAAGAAATCCACTCATATCAGACCAGAAATAGGCCAAAGCTCGTTATACCTCAATTTAGATTGTCTTCATCTCAAAAACTACCCATTTTCATTGGATTGAAACTATGGAATGACTCGCATGCCGATATAAAAAATATTGTGAATATAAATTTGTTTAAAACCAGTTGAAATCCCGATTAATAGGCATACAACAAAAATCTAGGATTAATGTCCACTAATATTGTTTAATATTGTCCATTAATATTGTTTAATATTGTAATACATGTTTTAACTATTAATAATACTTATTTACTTATTTATTTATTCATTATTATTAATTAATAACAACTAGCCGCTTATTTTTAATAAGAGCCCAGTAAAGCCTAAAGTTTAAGGGCCAAATTAAATAAAATAAATAGTCGAGCTTCACAATTATTCATGTCATTGTAAATTGAAAAAAATTATTTATTTTATTATCATTAATAAAAGTTATTCTATTCTCTATAAGCTAAACTAGGTTAAGTTAAATTAAGTTAGAAGATGAAAGATGTCAGAGAGTATCTTTTTTCACCAAAGTGAACTGCTCACAAAGGGTTCCCATTTGAAGTGATGACCTCCAGCTTTTGATTAGGAATGTTTCTAAGACTAAGGGTTCACTGTACTCACTGTAACATTCCTCCTCACCGTATACCGTGCGACACAAAAGCAGCACTGGAAAAAAGAAGAATATAATTAATATCGTAGCTGTAGGGGCTACGTCGAGGTCACGTCGCAACACCGCTTCCCGTTACATCAGCGAGAAGAATAAGCGACGTTGGGTCTGCTCAATAGTTAGATGGGTTGACCTGTTCCGCGTTCGGATGATATAACGACTCGTAGATGGTTCGGATCCTACGTAAATCTGTAGATTCCCTCCGTGACGTAATTGTCACGTCACGGAGGAGGTTAAACAACCCTAAACATTATTACAAGTTCGAAAAACGTCAAATATTAGCATAATACGAGCGTGGAAAATGAACATTTCGGTACTGCTCATCTCGATTTTCCTCTATACTCGATACATACCAGCGGCTACGAATGTCCACACTAGAGCCATCGTGAAGGGATGAGAACTTCTCCCTCCAGTCCAAGAATGACGAGCAAAATGAATTATGTTTCAAAGTTCATTTTTAAGCTTTAAAACATCTTTTTGTGAAGTAAGGAATGCGTTATAAATTGCATTTTTCCCTAACGGGAAATCTCAGTGCGCTGGACAGCTGTCGCCGAAGTATAGTGTTTTTGGATCTTGTTTTTCTCTTTCAGATAACCCTCATCCATGATTGGATATCGACTCCATTTGTCTTTTGCTTCACTTTTGACTAGATTTGACACTTTGTTTATTATATATACTTGCAAATTTAATAAATTTTAAAGAAGATTGACCGAATGAATGTTAAATTAAAAATCTTAAAATTAATACTTTCAAAGCGTAGTTAAGCAAACAATTCCTCTCTCTCTCTCTCTCTCTCTCTCTCTCTCTATATATATTATATAATATATTATATATTATATTATATTATATATATATATATGTAGCTTGCAAAGAACAACTGGTGTATCACAGCAACTGTGACTTACACTTTATTTAAGATAAAACAAAGAAAGTTATGATCAACACTAAGTTCACAAGAGAGTACCTGCTACTAAAACATCCATCGTTCGGCCCGCCTGTGGCCATACTGGGAAATTGCAGCAAGTGTTGGCAACATTGATCGTTGCAGATCGTTGTTGGCAGCGTTTGCACAGCTCGGTCAAGGGTTGCCACCATCGACGAGCGCTGTTCTCTTTTCTATATGTCTTTTTCGTCTGGTTTACATTCTCCTTTTATCTCTCTTGTGACATTAACGCGTAAATCAAAGAAAATAATGACGTGACCATTTCCATGTTTGTTTACCTTTACAGAACTTATTTCCGTCTTGCGCCATGACGTTGAAGGAGGTGTGGCGCACGCGCAGTGCGTATAATATCAAAAGCGCAGCTTACGCTACTATACATTTTTGTTTCGATGTTATTTTAATTCACATCTTTTTAATACCGCGGTATACTGTGTATATAATATATATATATATATATATATATATATAAAATTTCTGTGGGTGCGTTCGGAACGCATTATAATATCTTAATTTAGAAGAAGAATTTTAAGAAAAATCATAAAAGGTATATAATTTGCTTTTATGAACAATATTCTTTGAAATGAAATTACATTGAAATTATATCTTCTTTCTTCTTCAACATGGATGAAGAACGTACTTGTATATTCAAATTCAATGGGAAATCTTTTTAATTTGAAGAAACAAACTATTTTCCAAAATTAGACAAAAGAAGAAGACGAAGATTTAAATTTAATTAATTCCATTTGATGTGAGTTATTATTATTATTATTATTATTAATTATTAAGTATACATATTTGCGTAAAACCCCATTATTTTAAATATGAATTTATTTTATTCCATCACTGAGGAAGCCATATTCTTTCAATTACTATGACCTCCGCACGACCTAACCTCAACCATATGAATTCCAAGTATTTTCATGGCTACAAATAACGCATTGTCGAAGATTGGTTCCCCCTTGACACCATTCTTATTCCCATTCGCGGCTCGAAAGTGGGAATGCTGGAAGTAGGAATTCCAGGTATGAGGAAAAAAAAAGAGTGTTTCCTGATTTGAGGAAGGATATAAACTGAGGTCTGTGACGCAATTGCATGCCCGATGGAGTATTTTCTATGGCAAATGATTGAAAGTTGAAAATCCTTCAGCGGAAATTGGAATGGATCATCTGAAAATTGCCTCGTTTAAGATTTCCGCTTTCGGATTTCTCATTCTTGAACGAAATCAAAAACAAGAATGACGGTGACTGTGAAGAGACCGCTGCATGCAAAATACACATTGTCTGAGACGTGAAAATGCTATATGTTAAAATGAAGTCACCTTTGTGATTCTAAAACCTTTTTGTGACAGATGAGACAACCAACATATTTGTACTTTCTGTCAAACAAGCGTTGTACATGGAATCCATGTACGGGAATGAAAACTGCTTGATTAAGTAGTTTAGCAAATATATATATATATGTGTCTAATTACACAAATTCCCTGAAACATACTGTATATATATATATATATTATATACACAAACTCAGAATGGTTCCCTGAGAACATTATATGTTAAACACAAACCGTGCATGGAACAAGGAACTCTTCTGGGAAAATTAAATCCACTATAGTCCGAATAAGTAATGGTAAATGACAAATACCATAGTTTTTTCTTTTTCATGATTTTAGCCCGACGTGGGCAACGGGTCTCTCGCAAAGAGATCCCATAAATATAGCTTCCCTCACCAGCTATCTGCAAAGCAGACAGGATCCAGCTTTGGGACATGGATCTAGGGTTTAAAGCAAGCCTAGATCCCTACATTCAGAACCTCTATATAAGTAAAAGACTCGTTGCATTCACGTCGTGTTGAATAAAACAGAAAAAGGGGGTAACTATTGTATTTTTAGCCAAAAAAAACCAAAACTTAAACCTCAACCGGGACATTGAGCGTCCACTTTTCAAGGCACGAAACACGTCCGTTTAGTATACACAAACTCAGAATGGTTCCCTGAGAACATTATATGTTAAACACAAACCGTGCATGGAACAAGGAACTCTTCTGGGAAAATTAAATCCACTATAGTCCGAATAAGTAATGGTAAATGACAAATACCATAGTTTTTTCTTTTTCATGATTTTAGCCCGACGTGGGCAACGGGTCTCTCGCAAAGAGATCCCATAAATATAGCTTCCCTCACCAGCTATCTGCAAAGCAGACAGGATCCAGCTTTGGGACATGGATCTAGGGTTTAAAGCAAGCCTAGATCCCTACATTCAGAACCTCTATATAAGTAAAAGACTCGTTGCATTCACGTCGTGTTGAATAAAACAAAGAAAAAGGGGGTAACTATTGTATTTTTAGCCAAAAAAACCAAAACTTAAACCTCAACCGGGACATTGAGCGTCCACTTTTCAAGGCACGAAACACGTCCGTTTAGTATACACAAACTTAGAATGGTTCCCTGAGAACATTATATGTTAAACACAAACCGTGCATGGAACAAGGAACTCTTCTGGGAAAATTAAATCCACTATAGTCCGAATAAGTAATGGTAAATGACAAATACCATAGTTTTTTCTTTTTCATGATTTTAGCCCGACGTGGGCAACGGGTCTCTCGCAAAGAGATCCCATAAATATAGCTTCCTCACCAGCTATCTGCAAAGCAGACAGGATCCAGCTTTGGGACATGGATCTAGGGTTTAAAGCAAGCCTAGATCCCTACATTCAGAACCTCTATATAAGTAAAAGACTCGTTGCATTCACGTCGTGTTGAATAAAACAAAGAAAAAGGGGGTAACTATTGTATTTTTAGCCAAAAAAACCAAAACTTAAACCTCAACCGGGACATTGGCTAAAAATACAATAGTTACCCCCTTTTCTTTGTTTTATTCAACACGACGTGAATGCAACGAGTCTTTTACTTATATAGAGGTTCTGAATGTAGGGATCTAGGCTTGCTTTAAACCCTAGATCCATGTCCCAAAGCTGGATCCTGTCTGCTTTGCAGATAGCTGGTGAGGGAAGCTATATTTATGGGATCTCTTTGCGAGAGACCCGTTGCCCACGTCGGGCTAAAATCATGAAAAAGAAAAAACTATGGTATTTGTCATTTACCATTACTTATTCGGACTATAGTGGATTTAATTTTCCCAGAAGAGTTCCTTGTTCCATGCACGGTTTGTGTTTAACATATAATGTTCTCAGGGAACCATTCTGAGTTTGTGTATACTAAACGGACGTGTTTCGTGCCTTGAAAAGTGGACGCTCAATGTCCCGGTTGAGGTTTAAGTTTTGGTTTTTTTGGCTAAAAATACAATAGTTACCCCCTTTTTCTTTGTTTTATTCAACACGACGTGAATGCAACGAGTCTTTTACTTATATAGAGGTTCTGAATGTAGGGATCTAGGCTTGCTTTAAACCCTAGATCCATGTCCCAAAGCTGGATCCTGTCTGCTTTGCAGATAGCTGGTGAGGGAAGCTATATTTATGGGATCTCTTTGCGAGAGACCCGTTGCCCACGTCGGGCTAAAATCATGAAAAAGAAAAAACTATGGTATTTGTCATTTACCATTACTTATTCGGACTATAGTGGATTTAATTTTCCCAGAAGAGTTCCTTGTTCCATGCACGGTTTGTGTTTAACATATAATGTTCTCAGGGAACCATTCTGAGTTTGTGTATACTAAACGGACGTGTTTCGTGCCTTGAAAAGTGGACGCTCAATGTCCCGGTTGAGGTTTAAGTTTTGGTTTTTTTGGCTAAAAATACAATAGTTACCCCCTTTTTCTTTGTTTTATTCAACACGACGTGAATGCAACGAGTCTTTTACTTATATAGAGGTTCTGAATGTAGGGATCTAGGCTTGCTTTAAACCCTAGATCCATGTCCCAAAGCTGGATCCTGTCTGCTTTGCAGATAGCTGGTGAGGGAAGCTATATTTATGGGATCTCTTTGCGAGAGACCCGTTGCCCACGTCGGGCTAAAATCATGAAAAAGAAAAAACTATGGTATTTGTCATTTACCATTACTTATTCGGACTATAGTGGATTTAATTTTCCCAGAAGAGTTCCTTGTTCCATGCACGGTTTGTGTTTAACATATATATATATATATATATGATACACACAGACAGTGCATGGAACAAGGAACTCTTCTGGGATAATTAAATCCACTATAGTCCGAATAAGTAATGGTAAATGACAAATGCCATAGTTTTTCTTTTTCATGATGCTATCCCGACGTGGGCAACGGGTCACTCGCAAAGAGGTCCCATAAATATAGCTTCCCTCACCAGCTATCTGCAAAGCAGACAGGATCCAGCTTTGGGACATGGATCTAGGGTTTAAAGCAGCCTAGCTAGCCCTGCTACATTTAGAACCTCAATATAAGCAAAAGACTCGCTGCCTTCACGTCAGATTGAATACATCAAAGAAAAAGGGGTAACTATTATATTTTTAGCCAAAAACCAAAACTTAACCCTCTATGGACAGAAATTTCTGTAGGGTTAAGTTATAAATGCGTGTATATGAAAGGTTAGAAATTTGTAACAGTTGTCCATATAGGGTTAAACCTCAACTGGCATTCTGAGTTCATTCCCATATATATAAATTTTTATTCTCTCTGTCTGCTCTTCTTCGTCAGTCACGTATGAAATATAGTTTGTGTTGTCGGCACGTAAGGTCGCGTAGGTTCGATACTCCCAAAACTACGTCCTGTGCCTGTGGTGAATTACTGTCTTTCGCCAAATGTTTTTATTTAAGGATAGAGATTGAAGAGCTCCATTGGCAATTCCATTCTAAGATAGGACCTTTTCCAGTTTGTGTACCGTTTTTCATATAATTTATTTTTGAGAATATTTTTGTTAAAACTAACGAAAATATCACGACTTAACCTAACCAATTATTTATCAAGGGCGTACAGTTGATCTATTATTAATTATAACATTGTTTGTTTCTGGAATAGTATTTACTATTTACTAATAGATCAACTGTACGCTCTTGATAATTGGTTAGGTTAAGTCGTGATATTTTCGTTAGTTTTAACAAAAATATTCTCAAAAATAAATTATATGAAAAACGGTACACAAACTGGAAAAGGTCCCTAAGATATTCCTCAAGATTTAATAATCAAAGTTGAAGGGAGATTTAACCTTTTTCTTAGTTTCTTAAGAAGTAAACTAGTGAGGTAGTTAAGTTAGCAAGGAAAAAGTTTTTCTTATGTCCTCACATTTTGTCCCTTTCTAATGTTCTCCTTTCGTCCCTAAATTCCCTTAAATTCTAAATCGGGTCAAGCTACACACACTTTTATAGACATAAGAGGTAAGGGGATTTACATAAAATAGGGGTCTAAAAGGATATTCTATTATTATATACAGTCATTTTCTGAAAAAACAGATCATACTTACCAACCAACCAAGTTAGTGCCCTTTAACAAATTCTTTCAACTTCTCTTAACTCTATATATATATATATATATATATATATATATATATATATATATATATATATATATATATATATATATATATATATATATATATATATATATTATATATATATATATATATATATATATATATATATACAGGGTGTCCGAGAATTATCTGTACAATTTTTGGCTGTTATTAAAAGTCAACCATGAAGTGTAGAAATTCCAGTGTTGTCCCATTTTACAGAGAATCTCATTAAGTTTTTTCTGATACCACGTTTTGACAAGTTTTTTAGAAATGTACGCGGGTGACAGACATTGATGATTTAAAAGCAAGAATCACAGCTGCTATTGAGCGAATTGATGTGGATATGCTGCAGCGTACATGGCAACATTTGGAGTATCGATTGGATGTTTTGCGAATCACTAATGGTGCACATATCGAATGTTTGTAACAACGTTACTTTAATAAAAGAAACTTTTGAAAATACAGATTCTAAATAATCTTGTTTAAGAATTTTACGTGTGTTATCAAGAATTTTATTAAAAGATGAAATTGTACAGATAATGTTCGGACACACTGGAATTTCTAAAAAACTTGTCAAAACTTGGTATCAGAAAAAACTTAATGAGATTCTCTGTAAGATGGGACAAAACTGGAATTTCTACACTTCATGGTTGACTTTTAATAACAGCCAAAAATTGTACAGATAATTCTCGGACACACTGTATATATATATATATATATATATATATATATATATATATATATATATATATATATATATATATATATATATCAAAACACAGACAGGGGACCATTCTGAGTTTGTGTGTGTGTGTGTTATATATATATATATATATATATGAAAAGAAGGATCAACACAACGGCAAACATTTTCATTTATTTGTGCATCAGACGTTTCGACAAATCTTTTGTCATCATCAGTGAGTTAAGTCTTAAAACCTTAAAACAAAATTGAAAAGTGAAAGTTACATCAATACAATATTAAAACCATTAAAATTAAAACCTTAAAGCAAAATGAAAATTGCATCAATACAAAATTAAAATCATTTAAATTTCATCACTATAAAAACTAAAATTAAATTAAATTTCATCACTATAAAAACTAAAATTAAATTACCTCAATAGGTAAATACACAATGTTTACATCCACCTCCATACTTGGCAAAGTCTAACGGAACACTGGATGGTCAGAGGATTAGAAAGGGTATGTCTGTGAAAAACGGTTGGTTAGTCAAAAGAGTCGTAATTTGTAGGATGAGCTATTATTATTAAGGGAGGGTTTGTTTCTATAGATGTACAAAGATTCTAAAATTCGGAGTTCTGTAAGGTTATTGGATCTAGTTAAAATTTCAAATTGAGTTTTGTGAAGGGGATGGTCGTTTTCATTACTGTGGTTTCTAATTGCGGATTGTGGAGGGCTACTGAGGGGACGGTTGGTACGGACTGACAAGCCCAAATGTTGAGAAAGGCGCACCTCCAGTTGGAGTTGAGTGCTGCCAATATACGCAGCCTTACAGCTGTCGCACGTGTATTTGTAAACAACATTGGGGCATACAGTTTTGGGGAATTCATCTTTGAACTTTAAAAAATTTGATAATTTAAGTGTGTTTTGATAATCTTTTCTTATTTAATAGCAACCTTTACAGCCAAATTGATGGGGTAGCTATGGGTTCCCCGTTAAGCCCAACACTAGCAAATGCATTTCTTTGCCATTACGAAGAAATTTGGTTGAAAAATTGTCCTAGTAGTTTTAAACCCATATATTACAGAAGATACGTGGATGACACTTTCTTAATATTTAACCATCCTTCACACGTAAAACTTTTTCTTGATTATCTTAATAAACAACATAGTAATATTAAGTACACGTGTGAAAACGAAACAAATAATAGTTTACCTTTCCTGGATGTTTTAGTTAAACGGGCCCATAATAAGTTCCATACTTCACTATTTCGGAAACAAACTTTTACTGGCTTGGGAACCAATTATTTAAGTTGTATGTTTTATAAATATAAGATTAGTGCTATAGTAACATTATTAACAAGAAGTTACCGTATTTGTTCGGATTACTTTTCGTTAAACGAAGAATTTAAATTTTTAAAACAGTACTTTATTAACAATTACTACCCTTCTCATCTATTCGATAACCAATTAAAGAAATTTTTAAATAACACTTTTGATACTAAACTCCCCGTAACTACAGTACAAAAAGAAACCAGATATATTAAATTACCTTTTTATGGTTATTTATCATTGCGTATTCGAGGTGAATTGTCCAAACTACTCAAGTCTAGTTATCCCCAAATAAATTTTAGATTCGCCTTCGTCAACCCACTTAAATTATCAAATTTTTTAAAGTTCAAAGATGAATTCCCCAAAACTGTATGCCCCAATGTTGTTTACAAATACACGTGCGACAGCTGTAAGGCTGCGTATATTGGCAGCACTCAACTCCAACTGGAGGTGCGCCTTTCTCAACATTTGGGCTTGTCAGTCCGTACCAACCGTCCCCTCAGTAGCCCTCCACAATCCGCAATTAGAAACCACAGTAATGAAAACGACCATCCACCTTCACAAAACTCAATTTGAAATTTTAACTAGATCCAATAACCTTACAGAACTCCGAATTTTAGAATCTTTGTACATCTATAGAAACAAACCCTCCCTTAATAATAATAGCTCATCCTACAAATTACGACTCTTTTGACTAACCAACCGTTTTTCACAGACATACCCTTTCTAATCCTCTGACCATCCAGTGTTCCGTTAGACTTTGCCAAGTATGGAGGTGGATGTAAACATTGTGTATTTACCTATTGAGGTAATTTAATTTTAGTTTTTATAGTGATGAAATTTAATTTAATTTTAGTTTTTATAGTGATGAAATTTAAATGATTTTAATTTTGTATTGATGCAATTTTCATTTTGCTTTAAGGTTTTAATTTTAATGGTTTTAATATTGTATTGATGTAACTTTCACTTTTCAATTTTGTTTTAAGGTTTTAAGACTTAACTCACTGATGATGACAAAAGATTTGTCGAAACGTCTGATGCACAAATAAATGAAAATGTTTGCCGTTGTGTTGATCCTTCTTTTCATCTGTAAGCTCCGGTTCCCTAAGGAGAAGTCAATAGCTTTGATATATATATATATATATATATATATATTTTAGGGTGGTCCACCTGAAAGAAAAACATTCTCTTGATTTCCTTTGTCCCACCCTCTCATTTTGTCACTGGTATAAAAATTATTTCTCATAAAAAATAAAGAAAATAGGAATGTATTTAGAGGTCGCGAAGTAAAAATAAAGTTTCGAGATAAGTTTTTATTAGGTCATTCTCAAGTGCTGGAACTTATAAAAAACAAATTATTAGAAAAACACAAATTATAAGACTAATATAGAAATCGCAGGTCTGTATTTTTGCAAGTTGGGAATTCTTTTCTGTGGTGCTCTACCACCTGCAGCAGATACTGGAATTGATATTTAACCTTTGTCCTTACCCGGTTAAAGTCCTCGACCAGTTTCACGGCTCTTTCTGCACAATAATTGACCGACTTCAGAGCTTTCGCTAACTCTTGCCCCTTCTTATTTTTATTGGAACTGCACTTTTTTTTTCAGACCTGCACATATTGTGTAGAGCTGCACATTAAAAGAAGCCCTGCTTCTTATAGTCCTCATCACTGGGCCACGTCCTTGGGCGAGTTTCCAGCCACTTTGTTTTAATACCCAGCCTTTCGAACAAAGACAATGATCTACTTGTAATGAATGGTCCAGATCTATGTCAGAATGTAAAATCCTTCTCTCTCCCTTTTGCACCCTAACAGCACTGTTTTTACTTACAGGCATCCACCATTGCCAATTTGCGATCTTCGGAGACCCTGTCCTCGAAAAAATCCCAGTGATACCAAATTATCATTTATATACGACAGATGCCGTTCCAGTGCTTTGAATGCGGTCAAAGAAACTTTCTCATTTACTTCACCGTATCGTCGGAGCTTGGTCAGAGTATGTAGGTCATTTAAGGGGGTGTGGACTGTATTCAGAGCTGTGAACCACATCTCCATGTAGACAAGACAGATGAACAGACTACATTGCTCAACAGCTATCTCCTCGTGGATGGTAAGCCTAAACTGCCCCCTGAACAAGTAAATTTTGAGACAATATAAAATTTTGCCATCCAGCGTGCGTGGTAAAAAGCTCCGGGAGCTCGGAACCGTATTCCCCTTTCTGGACGATCTCCCAAGCAGATGATGACAAGTTCCAAAAAATTCTTGGTAGTCGTCACACGGTTGAGAGGGACCAGAGAGTAGATTTCGCGCGAATTCCAGGGCTTCATTCTTCCATTCAAGGATGAATGAGGCTAGTTTGGTAGTTTGCTTGATCGATGGAATTCCAATCCTTCTGGAATCTCTTGAAGATGAGCACATCAGGACCACTGCTGGAACCAAAGATCTCAGTAAAGACATCACCTATATATAATCTCATGTACATGATGACGACAAGCCAGGTTCAACAGCGTCTTTTTAAATCGTTTTTCCAAGAGAGTACATGCTCCTGTATGGCCTCCTGTATTGGAAACAGTTGTATCGAAACATATTCTGACGACGTGGTCCAGAAGATTCCAGTCCTGGAGGGTCTTGAACAGGGCTCCCAGAGCTGCCAGCAATGATTACCTTAAGACTCTACCTTAAAATCAGCAAAATTACCTTACATCTGAAAGGGAAATTTCCTTAAACTTACCTTAAATATTTTACTTGTGTATATACAGGGTGGTGCAAAAGTCTGGACCCATAGGCAATTTACTATATAAAAAATATCTTTAGATTTTTATAATAGTTTTTAGAATTTAATTTTTGTTTATATTGGGTTACATTGGGTTGAGGAAGGACACGTGCAATACAGGCCAAGAGTTATGGTATGGGCTGCTATGTGGGGAGGTACGATAATTGGTCCATATTTCTTCCCAGACACTGTAACGGGTGAATCATACCTTAACTTGTTAACAAATTTCCTTATGCCTCGATTATACGAAATACCATTACAAAATCGGAGAGTTATGTGGTTCCAGCAGGATGGGGCTCCGCCACATTTCGCAAAGGTCGTTCGCAAATTTTTAGATGAAACATTTCCAGGGAAATGGATTGGACGACGTGGGCCAATTGAATGGCCACCCAGATCTCCAGACTTGACTCCTTTGGATTATTTCTTATGGGGACACCTTAAATCAGTGGTTTACGTTAACAAACCAAGAACAATACAAGCGCTAAAGGATAACATCACAACAGAAATTGAAGCCATAAGAACGAATATTACTATGCTTACAAATGTGCAAAGGTCTTGTATCAACCGAGTAGAAAAGTGTTTGGAAGAAGATGGACATCAATTCGAACACTTATTGTAAATTCTGAACTAGAACGTTAAATTTAACATAATTTAGTCACTGGTGTATGGTTAATTAAATTTCATTTCATAATAAACTTCCTGCAGGCCACACTTTTTTTCCATATAACCGCCTATGGGTCCAGACTTTTGCACCACCCTGTATATATATATATATATATATATATATATATGTGTGTGTGTGTGTGTGTGTGTGTGTATATTAATAATGACATTATCATGGTACCAAGATATTCGGATTATGAAACACCCTGTAGTATATTGAAAAAAAAGTTTATTTCCAAAAGTACACATCTTAAAATAAAGTTGAAAAGCAATAGTATACCGTATTGAAAAACAAAAGTCTTTTTTAAAAAAAGATATGAATTTTTATTATATAAAAATGAATAAACTCAAAACTTCAATAGAACTTAAGGAAATTAATAAAAACTTGTTCCAAACAAGTTGAAAAGCTAGATCTGAAATGAAAAATCTACTCAAATTGTTTTAACATAATTTCCTTACATACTTCATCAGTTGCGCTACTATTTACATTCCGCTTTACTTTCCGCTTCTTCATTTTCGACGTTTCCTGACGCTCATCATCTCTATTGTAATCACTTTCTTCGTCACTCTCATTTCTTTTTGATGCCATTTATCATTTATTATAAACTTACTTTTACTTTTATTGTAAAGTTATCTACAAAACTGCAGTGAATGTAATCACAGTTGTCACCATAGGCCTAACGAAAGCAATGAGAAAGTTAGGTCCAGCTTTGTTTACATCTTTAATACGCAACTGTAACGCGAGAGAACGCAATTGTAGGTAGAAAAAATAATGTTTTTTCAGTATGTAATCATTTAAATTTTCTCTAATTGATTTATTTCTTATATTTTATATTATTTTTCACTATTTTATTTTATATTTTTCAACAGATTATGAGAAATTGCTTTCGAGCTGAATTACCTCAGATTTACCTTAAAAATTCCCGTACCTTAAAATGTACTCAAATTACCCTAAACTAAGGTAATTACTTTGAAAGTGGGAGCCCTGGTCTTGAATATTGCACCTGCCATGTCCTCTCCCGTGGCTCGCGGTATCTTAGGTACACCTAAGAGCTTGTCGATCCCCAGTCCTGATACGAGAATCGACAATCTGTCTGTTTTATTGTGCTTATATCCAGCCAACTCAGAGAGTAGTTTGCCGTCCTTGTGGACCACCAATGGAACCTCTGACATAAAATGCATTCGAGAAGTTTGACTGAAGATTTGCCTTTGCCGTTGACGATCTCTCCGGATTTGACTCCTGGATATTGAAAGTTCTTCGGGCGAGATTCCCAGACTTCTTGATGTGGACGCAAGGAAAAAGGTTGCATTCCGAACTGAGATATTAATCCGGTCCGTTATTGCTGCTACTTCGGGAGTGATGACCTTAATTTTCTTGCAAGGATTCGATGGATTCGGCGTGTCATGCTTGATCTTGGCACCGTATGTATCAATTGTATCATCTGAGTCATTATCTGTCGACGACGAGGATGATGGTAGTTGGACTGTCTTGTTGAGGGCCTCAAGCTCCATCTGCGCTGATTCTTTCCTCCTCATCTCATCCATTTTTCTGCCGTGAATGTTTTACTTTCTCTGACAGTTTCTTCTCCGATGTAGTCATTGCCATCATCCGTTTCGTCCTCTGATCTTCCAAGAAGCGTAAATCTTCAGCAATGTTGATCCGCTCCAGAGCATCTTGGGCCGCTATATCAAATAATGTTTCAGTGTCCTTGTTGAATGATTCTTGCTGTTTTACCATTCTCGGATTATTCTTTTTATGTTTACTCTTCTTCAAATTCACGTATGTGGCATAGAGTTTCTCCAGTTTAGTAATCGCGTGATCTTTTCTCATGGTTGGGATTCCACCACTTTCTCACGTCAATCTATGATTTCTTCCACCACTGAGTGGGCAGCTTCCCTGATAGAAAGGGTCGGTTTTCCGATTCGCGCATGATGGAAACGTTGCAAAACCGACCGTTTGGTTGGAAGTCGTTGTTTTGGAAATTCCTCTAATGGTTGCCCTAATCAGCCAAATCTCGGCTTTCTTCCGAGTCGTCATAATTGAACATAAACTATTCGATCTAATTTTAACAAAATTTCTGCAAAACAGTAAACAATAATATTAAAATGAATACGAAATGGAAATAATACATAATACAATAAATAATACAGCATGGTTTTGGCTACCACACATTTTCATACCGTCAACCCAATCACTAGGATAAAAGAAATTAAAATAAAAAAATCAAGAATTAAATGATAGACTAAGGAATAGAGAGAAAAACAAAGTTAAGTGCGGTCATTCTCTTGCAGGGAGCTCGAATGGTTGAGGAAGGTATAAACCATTGTACTTTCAACACAAGTCTTAATACGTAATAGGATCATATAAGTTATCTGAAGTGCACCAAGTTCAAGAAGCGAAGAGTGAAAGATATAATATTTCAACTTATTTCGCGACCACTAATTATTTTTCAATCGACATAATACAGGGTGTCCCTAAAGTCTGGACACATAGGAAATATCACTAACTATAACTAACTATATGTTATTATTATTATTATTATTATTATTATTATTATTATATATCTTAAATTCATGCAACTGAGGCCTAAGGTAGGCCCACATCGAATCAGCAACCCTGAGGTAGGACCAAATAGGACCTCCAAGTCCATAAGTTATGGACTTGGAGGTCCTATTTGGTCCTACCTCAGGGTTGCTGATTCGATGTGGGCCTACCTTAGGCCTCAGTTGCATGAATTTAAGATAATAATAATAATAATAATAATAATAATAACATATAGTTAGTTATAGTTAGTGATATTTCCTATGTGTCCAGACTTTAGGGGCACCCTGTATTTTGCATGTGATAATATCTATCGTATAAGAAATTTCAGTGGTGGGAGCAAAGAATATTGAAAGTTTGTTTTTATGGACCACCCTAATATATATGATGCTAAACAATATATATATATA
>JAJOZX010004536.1:200000-225000 GCA_023014485.1 Bathynomus jamesi | reverse complement strand
TGTGGATTACCAATATAATGAACTGCTTACAGTTTAAAAACTTTTTAGGATAATTTGAATAAAATAATGACAATGAATTATGACATAAAAAAAATTTAAAACTCTCTGTGAGTAACTTTCTGAAGGTCACAGTAAACAAAAAACAAATGAGCGCAGGAGCATCAGAGCTTGTGATGGGCTGGTCACCAGCCTCCAAGCGAGAGGGTAGGGACAGGGACAAGGGGGTTGGGGCAGAGACGGTTCACATTTAAACTGCCTCCGTCGTGAAAGAAAATCATATTTCATGTGACATAATAGAAAACGATTTGGTTAGTAGACCCATAGGCGTATGAGATGGGGGTCTGGGGGCGGCAGCCCCCCCAGGACTAGGGAATTGAGCATTTTCAGGGCAAATATTGAGCATTTTCAGGGCAAATATTGAGCATTTTCAGGGCAAATACTGAAATTTTCAGGGCAGATTTTTCCTGACATTCCTTTGGTTTTTTTTTAATTCTTGAGGTGAATTAATTACTTGCTACTATGCTTGTAGTTAATAATTAAAACGTAAGTTGAGGACTTACTGAATTCTATATCAACTGCAATGCCGTAGTTTTGCTTGTCATTTAGAAATGTTGTAGCAAAATTTCATCTAATTTTTTTAAATTGTAATGTTTTTTTATATCAAAAAGGCTTTAATATATGTTATTCATACTCTAACCTTTGTGTTATTTTATGCTACACATAGTGCTTATGCAGAAATCAGGGCACCCTGAAAATTTTTAGGCAAATTTTTTCCGCCCCCCCCCCTAGTAAAGTGCTATCCCATACGCCTATGAGTAGATCTCTGGCAGTTGTGGAGGGAAGTGCTTCAGGCTGTAAATAACTAAATAACCAGTCCAGCTGATACCATTTAATCATTCTCGTTTATATTAATTTGATTATAAAGTACATTGTGAGTAGCACTTAATAAAGTTTGACATGTGAGGGGCCTCTCACTGTTTTCTTCGCCCCCCTCCCCCGAAGCCAATTTGAAATCACGCCCCTGCTGCCAACTCTTTAAATGTCCCCAGTTTCAACTTAGGTCTCCCGCCGTGAAAGGTGTTTATGCGGCAAGTGATATACTGAGTTGTTCATACTTCGCGGTGTTGTGCCACCAAGAGAGCAGAGAAAATCTCTTTCCGGCAATGAATATCAGTGGAGGTTCCCTGTACCTATCCCCGTGTACTTCTTCCTTATGGAGGATGAAAGTGTTTCGTGGGTGATCACCCGTTGTTGCTACGGCGAATTCAGGAGTTTCTCACTTAGAGGTGTTTATGAGGCAAGTGCTCAAAAGATGAGTTGCTCGATGATTGATCTTGCTGTGTGGGCCACAATACAATCAGAGGAGTCTCTCTAAAGTGGGGGGAGGGCAAAGTGTAGGAGGAAGTTTTTTAAACAAACATAAAGGAGCACTGGTCCAGAGGGCACCTCCAGCTGGCCAGACCTCTAAATAATTTAAGAATTCTCCATGCGTAATGGAGAATAATAAATGCATAATATGCATACTTTTTATTTATATTGCGAAATTTATTTATTTTTATCGAGAATGTTGGGATTATAAAAGTGGGAGTTAATTATTATTAATACAATTTATGATAAGAATTTTTGTAACATAAATAAAAACAAGTTAGTTACCATATAAATTCTCGTAGGCCTAAAATGTATTTGAAAAAATGTCATTGCCTACGTGACTTCTGGCACGAGAACAGCCAGAAAAGTTGAAACACTGAACGTTCATACGTGCTTAGGAACGAAGTAATGTTCAGCCAATTAGGTATTTGAAAAAATACGTCATTGCCTACGTGACTTCTGGCACGAGAACAGCCAGAAAAGTTGAAACAGTGAACGTTCATACGTGCTTAGGAACGAAGTAATGTTCAGCCAATTAGAAATAAGTTTAGCATTCACACGTTATAACACCTTCTCTTTCGTGCCATCATGTCATTAAGAACAGATTAGTTTTCGGACAGTATCGAATCTATATAATAACAGGGTTTAATACGATTAAATAAACCAAATAAGTTAGTTAAATAATAAAAAAATAGATAGGAAATTATAAAAAACTATTAAATTGATGTAATAATGACTGTTTTCTTAAATTTTAGGTTCCATAAGAAATGAACGTAGGAGCTTGTGATTCTGCGAAAGAGCGCAGAATGAAAGCCCAAGTTGTGATAGGAAAAAATGCAGAGTGCAGTGGAAAGGAGGGAGGCAGTCAGTCAGTGGAAAAGGGCTAGTCATAGAGTGAGGCTGTGCAGCAGTCCATCAGAAATTCCTTTATTTTTATTTTAATGTCCACTTTTAAAGGCCCACTTTAAGATAAATTCATAACAGTAAATTAAATTCAATTCTTTCCTCGGGTATACTTGATAGAATGGAAGAACGGAGCAACGGAAGAATGGATTTTTTTTAATTTATGGGGCTCAACCGGGAGAGTTCCGGAACCCAACACAAAATTTGATGTACAATATTTAAAACTAAAGTTCCACTACAACTAAGTAGCTCCCCTGGAGATGAGTATGACTGTTCGGAGGTTTTGACTCTCAAGAGATCTCATCAAGCTTTCCATCATCTGAAACCAGACCCGGCCAACACCTGCTACTGTATTTATTGCAAAAGGGAACATCACTACTATATAAAACTATTAAACCTTCCCTAGCTAGCTAAGTTAGATATTCCACGATTTACCTAAAACGTACTAACACTCCTACATTATAAACCCAAGTAGCGTCCTTAAAATTGAAAACATCTATTCGCACGTTTTGACTCCCGAGAGATCCCACCAAGCTTCCCTTCTCTACGAATGGGGTATCATCTGAGAATTCCCAGTGCTCTGAAACCAGACCCGACCAGCGCTTCCTACTACATTTATTACAAAGTGAACAATACTACTACTACTACTACTCTCTTAACTAGTCCTCCATCAAGTAGCACCCTTTCGATTATAAAGAAAAGGGAAGGAACAAAGGAGAGAAAGAAGGGGAGAAAGGAGTGGCTTCCCAAAATAATTTAATTTGACTCCCGAGAATTCTCATCTATTAGAAACACATAAATAAGAATAAAAAAGTTAAAAAAGTCTATCATTTGAAAACTTCCAGTGTTGTGATACCAAACCCGACCAACTCCTACTACATTTACGATCAAAAAGGAACATCACTCCCCCCCCCCCCCAACTCCACCCCAACCAACTCCCCTTATAACCCCGCTTGATGGGCTTATTCAGAGGTTTTGACTCCCAAGCGTTCTCACAATGACAACAACCAATGATCTGTAACCAGACCAAACCAGCTCCTCCTACTATATTTACATCTTTTAAAGGAACTCACTGTTTCTATCTCAATAAATAAACGCTATGTACTTAACGAGTAGCCATCCTTTATACTCTGCCAATGGAGTATCATTTGAAAACTCCCAGTGCTCTATAACCAGACCCGATCAGCACTTCCTACTACATTAAAAAAAAAAAAATCGGGCACTCCCTATACTAACTAAAAATCATATCCTCAATTTCCTCGCCATTCAATGCAAATTGATGCTACTGAAAATCCTAGCCAACCTATTCTTAAACACATTGTATTAACTAAAGTGCTTGCCATGACCGCGTGTAGGCTATTCCATCTTTCGACTAACTTTTCGGTGAAAAAGCCCCTCGCAACGTTTGTCTCAATTCTTTTACTCCTTATTTTAAAACCATTGTTTCTCGTAACGTTCCTATCTTCCAAGTTAAAGAAATTCTCATAATTTACGTTATCAAAACGATTTAAAATTCTAAACACCTCAGTTAATTCGCTTCTTAAACACCGAGTTTCAAGCTTATACAAATTTAACTCTGAGTCTATCTTCGTAGGTTTTACCACACAACGTTGGAGTAAGCTTTGTTGCGCGGCGCTGAACCCTTTCTACCATTTCTATATCCTTCTTCATAAGGGCGATCAAAACTGTACAGCATATTCTAAATGAGGCCTAACAAGCGACTTATATAATGGCAAAACAATATCTTTAGATTTATATTCAAAATTATGAGACATAAAACCCAACACTCTACTAACTTTACTGCTCGCGACTGAACATTGTTTTAAGAACTTTAAATCTTTAGTAACAACGACACCTAAATATTTTTCCTCATCTGCTTCATTTAATACATATTTCCATAGTGTAATTAAATTTGCTGTTGTGATAACTTGTATGCATGACTTTACATTTATCTACGTTAAATTTCATTTGCCACTTATTAGACCACTACTAAATTATTAAGATCGCGCAGAAGAGTCTCTCCATCAAGTAAACTAATTGCTTTAACCGCAATTTTAGTATCGTCGGCAAATTTATAAATTTTACTCACTAAATTGACATCAAGATCGTTGATGCATATCATGAAAAGGACTGGTCCCAAAATGGACCCTTGCGGAACACCGCTAGTTACATTAGCCCACCCTGATTCTTCCCCATTACTTACTACCCTCCCTTTTTTACCAGTTAACAAATTATCAGTCCAATAAAGCGAGAGAGAGAGAGAGAGAGAGAGAGAGAGAGAGAGAGAGAGAGAGAGAGAGAGAGAGACCAAAATTTCAAGTGAATTCTCAAATGAACTAAAAATACTACAATAGCTTTTTAACCCGTCATGAAAGCTTAGTGGCAGAATACCTGGCCGTTAATTTAATGGTCGTGGACTCAAGTCTCGACTTGGACTTCAGATTTCAGTCTTAGTGGAGTAATGGTTCAGATCACACGTAAAGCTCTAGATCCCCTCTATCATATGACCTTAGGTGTATGATAAAGATCAAACAACCCCAGAAACATTTTTCTTTTCTTACAACGCTTCACATAATGGTTATGATAACTACGGCGAACCAGTACATTAATAATAATAATAATAATAATATAATAATAATAATGGTCAGTATGAATTTTAAATTCTAAAGACAAGATTAATTTTAATAACAATTATATTCACTTTTAAATTTTCAAGCTATAACAACCTTGAGTCGACCTTTAAATATGTATTACTCTACCTTGGAGAGTATGTTCCTGAAAAATATAAGTTGCGTATTTATTGGTGAAATGTGGTTAGTATTTTCCGAAGAGCTCCATTATATATATATATATATATATATATATATATATATATATATATATATATATATATATACACCTTTCAACCTTTCAACTTTTCAGATGTTCCCTGCGATGATTTCTCATTTCACGGAAGTCAGGCTTGTTGCCCTTCCTCTTGAGTTGACCTGGTAAAGTAAAGAGTTGGTTTCTTGTGCTCTCCACTTCACATAGCCAGGTACTCCCGGTTCATCTGGAATTCTTCTGAGCCAGGCGTCTAGTCTTCTTTTAAAGCTATCCACCACTACACCACTCGTGTAGTTGAGGAGTTGAGTTGAGGAATGGATGTTCTCTAGACTTTAATTTGGGAACACGAAACATTCTTCTTTTCCTACTTTCCACTGTTGTTTGAGTGGTTATAGGGTTCATTATAAGTTTAAGGACTAGTTCCTCAATTATTTTTCAAGTGTAAATAATGTGTACCTTCTCTTCGTTTTTCGAGAGAAAATAAATTTAATTAACGTAACCTTTCCCAGTAATTTAGTTCTTTGCATCCATTGATCTTGGTTGTGAAGCTTCTCTGAACCCCTTTTAATTGACTAATTTCTTCTTTCTTATATGGGGATGTTAAGATCGAGGAATATTCCAACTTGGGTATGATCACTGGTCAGTGTTTTCAACAGAGGAATAATTATATTCCATGCACATATTCACAAACTTGTCTCTCCACAAATGTAAGCAAGACCCATGCCAAATGGACTTGCCATACTCTGACCTAAACCTGCACAAGTCAGACTGGACATCAATAAATAACTGTCTGGGAGAAATAAACTGGGGAGATGAATTAGAAAACCTAGAACTAGAAGAATGCTGGAGTAGAATACAATACCTGCTATCATCAGCATTATACAAGCACACACCAAAGAAAAACGATATTGCAAAGAAGCACCTGACAAAAGAACACAGATACAGAAGGACACTTATAAGAAAGAGAACAAAGCTATCTAAACAACTGACAAAGCAATTAAGTGATACAAGACGTAGTAACATCCGGAATCAGATACTGATGTTAGAACTTAAAATAAAGGAGTCAACCATAAGAGAGAATAATGATAACTAACACAAAGCTATTGGCACTGTAAAGGAAAATAGCAAATTCTTCTTTAGTTATGCTAAACGCAAAGCAGTTATCAAAACGAACATTGGCCCATTGCTTGCTAAAGATGGACTGACTCTCACATCTAATCCACAGGAAATGTCAAACATTCTACAATCTCAATATGCTTTAAGCTGGAGTACCCTTGTACTAGTAAAGAAAATAAAAACTACAGCATTTTTTGATAGAGAAGAAAATGACCAAGACAGACCATTATTGGAAGATATACAAATAACCACTAGAGATATACAACAGGCAATAACAGAGCTACCGGGGAGTTCAGCCCCTGGTCCAGATGGAATTGGAGCCAAGATTCTTAAGGAATGCAAACATACTTTATCTCTGCCTTTGAAAATCCTGTGGAGATCCTCACTAGACACCAGTAGAATACCACCAATCATGAAACAAGCAAATATTACTCCAGTCTACAAAGGAGGCAAAAGAAAGGAAGCCAAGAACTATAGACCCATATCCTTGACTTCCCATATCAAAATATTTGAGAAAGTCCTGAAAAGGCACATTGTCAGTTTTATAGAAAATGAATATCTCTTAGAAGACTTTCAACATGGCTTCAGACAAAAGAGATCCTGCCTTACTGAACTTATAGACCATTGCAATACAATCCTACAATATTTGGGAGAAAACCACAATGTTGATGTCATCTATCTGGACTTTGCAAAAGCTTTTGACAAGGTTGACCATGGTATATTATATTATTCCATAAACTAAAAGAACTTGGTATTTGTGGAAAAATAGGAAAATGGATCCATGCCTTTCTCTCTGACAGAAAACAAATAACAATTGTAAATGGAGCAAGATCTATAGAAAAAGAAGTGATTAGTGGAGTGCCGCAAAGTACAGTACTGGGTCCAATTCTATTCATTATAATGCTAAACAATATAAACTGTAACCTAGGAAGCTCTCTCCTGTCATTTGCAGATGATACCAGAATACTAAGACCAATTACAGAAAAAGAAGACTGTGTAGAGCTACAAAAAGATTTACAAACTATATACGCATGGGCAGATGCAAACAATATGGCCTTCAATGAAGACAAATTTGAACTAATTAAGTATGGACCAAATAAATACCTTAAAGAACAATTCAACTACACTGGACCCACAGGAAAAGATATTGTACAAACTGATCATGTAAGGGATCTAGGGATTATATTATCTGAAGATGCAACATTCAACAGGCACATTGACAAAGTAACCTCATCATGCAAACAACTAATAGGATATATACTGAGGACATTCAGAACTAGGGACAGTATGACCATGCTTACCCTGTGGAAATCACTTGTTATTCCACGCATTGACTACTGCTCTCAATTATGGTTTCCCACAAACAGAATGAATTGCAAAAATTGAGGGCCTACAAAGAACCTTTACCTCGTATATTAAACAACCTGATGGGCAACAGGTGAGTAAAACAAATTAAACTACTGGGATAGGCTCAGAGACCTGACCTTTATTCCATAGAGAGGAGGTTTGAGAGATACATCCTAATCTACACCTGGAAAATTCTAGAAGGGCTTTTAGTTTCCCCCAATACTGAACCAATTGTGCCCACCTTGACAAGAACTGGCAGAATGTGTCAAAAACATCACCTCCCACCAAACAGTCTGAGAAGGATTCAAACCCTTCAATATAATAGTATCTCAAGGTAGGGTTCTCGCCTGTTTAACTTCTTGCCTCAGTACCTTAGAGATATAAGTGCAGTCCCAGTAGATACTTTTGAAAAACACTTGGACATGTTTTTAGCTAACATACCCGACCAACCCACAATGCCAGGGTATTGATCTGCCAGACCAGCCCCCACAAATTCAATAGGGGACCAAATCGTATGGCAGGAGCAAGAGAAAAGAAGGGCGGCGACCCCGTCGTGGCCCCGCCTCAGGAGGCGCTGAGCGGACTTCGTGGGAGCAGCGCACCCTTGAGGCAGAAGCGCTCAGGGGCGGAGCTAGCTAGGGGCAGGCTGGGAAGTGCCCCTGGGCCCGGGCCTTTGGGGGGGGCCCGGTCGTTTCAACAAGTGATGAGAAGTTATTTGAGAGAGCAACAAAGCTAGTAAATAAATATAAAAATGATATTTCCTCTGGATTTCCAAGTCAATTACTCTCTTTTCGAATGTGCTTAAAAACAGACATTGAAAAAAATGACGACAATCCATGAGCTATATTCATTTTTAATTAAAGACAACAGTACTTTGTGCTCAAGTTTCCCGAAGTTGTGAGTGCCATAACATTGTTCCTCACAATTCCTGTGACAGTTTCAAGTGCAGAGAGATCGTTTCAAAACTTAAACTAATAAAGAACTATCTTCGAAATTCTATGAATGAAAAAAGATTAAGTGGACGCTCAATTATATCAATTGAAAACAAGAAAGCTAGAAATATTAACTTGGAGGATTTAATTAATGAATTTGCTGAAAGAAAGGCAAGAAAAGTCAAGTTCTGATGTTGTCGTAAGTAAACTTTTATTTCACGGTATCCTTTTTAAAGCTCAATATTTTGCATAATGTTTTACCTTCTATGCCTCCATGCGTACAAGTAGTATCATAATTCTTAAATATATGCTAAATAAATAATGCAAAGAAAAGCAATATAAATGTATAATAAAAATTTTTTTAGAGAGCCCATAAATAAGTTTTGTCCCGGCCCGTGACACTCTTGCTCCGTTCCTGGAAGCGCTTCAAGGTAAATTTAAGGTAAATCTCTTCTTTTAAGGGTTCTCAGTATCTGTATTCAGTGATGAACTTAGTATCTGAAAGTAGGTTTCAGAACCTGGGTCATAAACTTTATTGACTATTTAAATCTTTGAAGAGTGGGTATTTCCCGGATACTCCTGTTGTAATTCAATGTGAGATATTAAATATGCCGTGGACCCCAAAGCGTGCATGCAAAATTTTCACCTGATATTTGCTGGACAATACTTATTTTTAGAAATACCTTTCAAATATCAAAAAGCTCTTTCTTAGCCTGAAAAAAGTTTTGGAACCACTGTTCTAGAATCGAGCGATCAAATGTTGTATCAGCATAACTTAACCTAACCTATCATAACCTGTAAAACAATTAAATTTTGAGAGACCTTTGACCATTGAGCTTCTCTGTTCGAAAGAGTTCGGTCAAGAGGGATACCACGAATTTTATCTCTAGGGAAAAATCTATTGAAATAAAACATTTAGATATATTTCATTTTTGTTTATACAATACAGTAACATAAAAAAAAGAAATATAATTTTTTTAAATTTATTTTATTTTGTTTTCAGAGATTTCAGAGCTGGAAGCAGGGCTCAAATTATTATTATTATTAATTATTAATATTTAATATCCCTGTTAAGAGAAGCAGGAAGCCCCCTGATTAAATCTTACAACTATCATACTAAGATTATTCCTGGATGGAATGATTTTATTGCCCCCCTGAAGAGGGAATCGAAAGACGCCTATGATTTGTGGTGCTTTCATGGTAGACCCAGATTAGGACCCGTATACATGAATATGTGTAGAAGTCGGGGCCAGTATAAGGCGGCCATAAGGCGATGTAAACAGGAATAAGAGTCTATTCGAGCATCAAAAGCCCGTGAAGCTCGCATAAATAACGATAATAACAAATTTTGGAAATTTGTTAAGAATCAAACGGGTGTCAAAAATGTCCTCCCTCCGACAATCGATGGTGTGTCGGGGGAGGATGAAATTGCAAAGCTGTGGAAAAAACACTACTCTAACATTCTTAACAGTGTGAGTAGGGATAATCTTAAGATAGATTGCAGCGAAACGATTGTGGGAGGGACAAAGGAAAATACTTGATATCATTTTCTGAAGTAAAGAGGTTAATTAAAGAGTTAAAGACTGGTTCTGCGTCAGGGGTAGATGACTTATCGAATGAGCACTTAAAATATGCAAATGACGTAGTATGTCTGCATATATCATTGCTCCTATCAGCCACGCTTGCTCATAGCTATATCCCTGCAGAGTTCATGAGGGTATATATCTTGCCCTGGTCAAAATAAGTACGGAAACATACTGTCCAGCAATAATTACAGGCCTATTGCTGTCGCTTCCTGCTTCTTCGAACTACTAGAAAACTTCTGTTACTCCGATTAAATGATTTCCTATGGAATCTAATCAGTTTGGTTTTAAAAGGTCCCACCAACTGACCTGGTATTATGTACTTAAAGAAACAATATCTAAATACATTGACATTAATTCAACTATTTATAGCTGTTTCCTTGATATATGTTATTTTATTTATTTGTCGGGTTCGAAATCCCAGCTGAGCCGTGAACGGCCAAATTCTAAAGGTCAAGTTCTACCTAAAGCCCAAGTTAAGCTAAATTAAAACTTACGGATTTGAGATCTATTAGGTCCTACCTCAGGGTAACCTCAGGGTTGCTGACTCGATGCGGCCTACCTTAGACCTTAAATTACATGAACTTAAAGTAAACAAAAGGGTACTATTTGTGGTCTTCTTTCTGAACCTTGCAACAACAACGCAACCTGGACTATTGCACGATGCAACAATCATGTATCTAAACAACCAAACTGAATTGCAAGAGAGCTCTCTATCAAACCACACCTTTACGTACGACCTTCCACAAACGAGTAGAAAAGACGCGCAGCGTCCCAAAATGATGCCAACAGTGTGACCAAACAATGATGCCACAAGAGCTAAAAATGCTAGCTCTAAATTAAATTAATTTTTCACTAACCTTACAATTATGAGATGGATATATATACACACCTTAACTTAATATATATACAAGCAATGCTGCATCAATCAGCTTAGTCATCGTATCGCCTTGGACAACAATGGTTCTTCCTCTTCTAGATTTTCTAACACTCCCCACCGAAGAGGCATTGTTGTCATTACCTTCTGCAAGGTTAGCCAAGCCTTCTTCATGAGGCTGTAACTCAAATGTTTCATCTTGACTATCTGTGTTTTTGCTGATTTCTAAAGCATAGAGTTTTTTGTATAGGTCTCTTTAACTTTCCTCCTGAAGTCTTTACCAGTGCAGACCTAACTAAATTGTCTTTGCCAACAAACAACTCTTCAATTATGCCAAGCTTCCAGCATTGCCTTGGTCTTTCATCCCAATCATTACACTTCTCCTACCTTGATACAATTTGCATTGGAGCCCTTTACCTTGCCTGATGGTAATAATTGAGTTCTGGCAAGTATTCCATCTGCACCTCTTCCATAACTGATCTTGTAGCTCTTCAAGGTACCTGAACCGTCTGGTTAACTCTCCTTGAGTGCTCTGGATAGGCTGCAAGTCTTCTGGCACACTGGGGTTTGATGTTAATCGTTTACCACAAAGAAAATGATTTGGTGTCAATGGCTCTGCATCCTGCCTACTGTTGTAAACAAAAGTGATAGGCCTACTGTTCACCATTGCTTCTACTTCACATAAAACAGTAGAGAATTCTTCTTTGCTCAAATGAGCATTAGCTAAAAGTTTCTTTAATGACACTTTACACTTCTCACTAGCCTTTCCCAAAATCCTCCCCACCATGGTGCTCTCTCAACAATAAACTCCCACTGTACCCCTTGGTGTGAAAAGTAGGATTGGAATCCTTCCTCTTTTAGCAAGGACCAAATTTCTTGGAGTTCCTTTGCAGCCTTTTTGAAGGTTTTTGCATTATCTGATATGATTTTATTTGGGACCCCTCTGTTCACAAACCTTTTAAAGGCCAAAAGAAATACATCACTACTTAAGTTGCTTACCAACTCCAAATGGATTGCTCTGGTGGTAGCACAGGTGAAAAGACATATATAACCTTTGTTAGACTCCCTCGCTCATACACATAGACTGGCCCTGCAAAGTCTACTCCGACTACATCAAATGGGGCAGTATAGACACACCGTTCTCTTGGAAGTGGAGCCACCTTTTCATAATAAGGCTTTGCACTCCAACGCTTGCAAACCACACATTTATGCAAGACCTTTTTCACTACTTGTCTAATTTTGAGAATCCAAAATTGTTGTCTAATCTCTATTATCACTTCTCTAACTCCAGCATGTAACAGCTTATGATGAGTATCCAGGATCAAAAGGTCCACAAAGTGCCCCCAGAAGGTAGCAAAATTGGATGTCTTTTCTCCTCTGGAAGCCGAGAAAACTGTAGTCTACCTCCTACTCTCAATAAATCCTGATCCAAAAACACATCCAAACCCTTGAGCGCAGAATGTGTTGGTAGAAACCTGTAATGGATGGCTGGTGAGCAATTCCCGCTCTTCACCAAATTTTTCCTTCTGCGCATATACCACCCAGTATTTCCTGGCTTGCTGAATCTCATTACTGTTCAGAATCCTTCCCTTCTTGTTTCTCCCTTAATGTTGTTGGTAAATCTATATATCCATGCTGTCACTCTTAACAATCTTTTCAGACTGCTAATGTCCTCAAGCCTCAATATGGGGTCCTGCTGCATAACTTGACAACTGTTCACAGCGCATTTTCTCACCTCACTCACCCATGCTTCTTCAGCCTGCATTCTCCTACAACAGGCTGATTAGAAGGCCAGTTTTCACTTCCAAGTTTTAGCCACTCGGCCCATTCCACCACAACTTGATTGTGAAAGATCTTTCACCGAAATTCCTCGTGTTGGTAAATCAGCGGGGTTTTGGATGCCTGGACAATGCTTCCATTGCTTGGGATCTGTGTGCGCTTGAATTTCCTCCACCCTATTGGCAACAAATGGTTTCCATTTCCTTGCCTGACTTCTTAACCAGTGCCAAACTATGGGAGTCTGTCCAATAATAGCTTGGAATTTCATAGAGGGCCAAAGACTTTCGCACTGTAATTGCAAGCCGACTAGCAATAACGGCACCCATCAATTCCAACCTTGGAACAGAAAGCCTTTTCAAAGGTGCTACTCTACTCTTTGCAGCAACCAACCTGCAACTTACTTCTTGCAATGCGCCTCTTATATAAATACAAGTTGCATAGGCTTCCTCACTTGCATCACAAAAGATGTGCAGCTCCAAATTGTCTGGACTATTGTTCAACTCTCCAAAAGTACCATCTTGGGATTTCAATGTCTCCAAGATGTGCCAATTCTTTGAACCAATATTTCCACCTTACCACCATATGATCAGGTAACTCTTGGTCCCAACCAAGTCCAATTTCCCAGAGGCTCTGAAACCAAATTTTTGACTTTATCACAAATGGAGCCAGGAATCCAAGAGGATCAAAGACCTTCGAAGCCAAACTAAGAGCTGTACGTTTTGTCCACCTTGTCTCATTCTCGGCCAGCTCTACTAAAGATTTCCCATTGAAGGTAAACAAATCATCATCTTGCTGCCAAACGATGCCTAGCACCTTTGCGTCTATTGCCCACAACTCCTTAATACCAGAATCCTCAATACTTTCTGCTGCATCAGGTACTACAGAGGAATGACTCATAAACTCTTGTAATTGCGAATGATTGGTCTGCCATTTTCTGAGCTCCATGCCAGCCTCCCTCATTATAGCTCTAGCCTCCATGAATATCTGTTTAGCCATTTCTGTATTATCCACGGAACATAGCAAATCATCAACATAAAAAGTTTTCCTTATGTGTTCAATAGTGTTAGGATAGACTTCAGAATATTTCTTAAAATGGTACTGCATAGTAGCTGCCAACAGAAATGGACTAGAGCTGAGGCCAAACAACACTGACTTCATTCTATATGCTTGAACCTTAGGTTCATTTTCCAACAAGTCTTTCGTATCCACCCACAGATACCTTACTGCAACTCTGTCCTCTGGTTTTAACTTTATCCGCAAAAAGGCTTGCTTCACATCTGCAGTCAATGCTACTCTACCAAACCTGAATCTCAGTAACAAGGAAAATAAATCTGCATTTAAATTTGGCCCAGCATCCAAACAGTCATTCAAGGACACACCACCTTTGTCCTTGGCTGAGCCATCAAAAACTACCCTCAGTTTGGTGGTAGTTTTGTCTCGCCGTACCACTGCATGGTGTGGCAGATAATGTGCCTCCTGGCTCACCAGCTCACCTTGCACCCTTTCAGCATAGCCCTCCCTTACATAACTTAGGATGGCCTCATCGTATTCAATTAACAACTCCTCATTTTTTCTTAGCCTGTACAATGAAGTCTCCAACCTCCGATTAGCTAGCTGAAGGTTTGAACCGGGTTTGCAAGAATCCTTCCATGGTAGGCCAACTTCATAGCAACCATCTCTAAACCCAATCCCTTTTTCAAATTGCTCTAAAACATCATTGTTCACTGTACTTGCCTGGTTGTCCTTTATACCAATAGATTCAAGTTCCCAAAACGCTTTCAAATGCCTTTCCAGACCATGGCTGTTCTCCTCAATCTTAACAAAAAGAGCCTTAACTTCCATTTCATTGCAATAACTACCATGTAGCATCCAGCCTAGCTTACTTTCAATAGCTACTGGGCCTTGAGATGTACGGACAATATTACCAGTGATGAAATCCCAATAATAGTCAGCTCCAATCAAAAGACTAATATCTTCTGTTCCCTCAAACTTATTATTGCCCAAATTAATTCCTTTAACTTGCAATTCTTGGACACATGCCATATCTAAACAAGTAGTGACTGGAGCACAAAGTTCCTCAATCTCTACAGCTTGGACCTTGATAGTGGGACTTTGCGGTAACAACCCTTTAACCAGAACTTCTATCTTCTTAAATTTGGTTCGGTTTTGAACGGAACCCCCAAACCCAGAAATTCTTAAATTTTCCCTCTTAAGTTCTTTAAACTTCAATTTTCTGGAAATTCTGGTCTTAATAAAACTACACTGGCTACCACTATCAAACAACACTCTTACAGTAGCTTCTCCCTCATTCCCAATTAATAAGGCTGCAGTTGTTTGCAATAATCCCTCTTTACTTTTACTCCCTTGCATAGCAGTGGCATGTGCCACTGATGTCTCTACTTCTGGGGTAGGCCTACTAAGAGTGTTTTCACACAATAATGGCTGATGCCTACCATGACATTTTTTGCACAAAATTTTAAACTTACAAAACCTTGCTCTATGACCTTTCAAAAAACATTTAAAACATGCGGTGGACTTAGTTACCCTGTCCTTTCTCTCCTCAAAGGGTAAGGCCTCAGCCACCTCACATTTATATGACTTGTGGTTGCCTTCGCAAAATATGCATTCCTTGATTCCCTTTAATTTATTCTCAGAGGAGGCATGTAGAGCTGACACTGTACCTGGGCTATTCCTTTTTGTAGAAACTTTGGTGCTGTGCCTGCTTTTGTCCCCTTGTTTACCATCCCACTGTGCAAACTCAACTCCCTCTCGTCTTGCTAATTCTGTGCCTAAAAGACTTAACATCTGCTGAAGGGGGATGTACACATGTTCTGCAGAGTGTCCCCTACTTAATTCAAGCAAAATTGAGCTAGGCAATTTAGACTCCAGTGTAGGAACCAACATTATACCATACTTTTCCATTCCTACACCCAAGTTGTCCAGGGACCTAGTTCTAATTTCAAATTCATCATATAACTGCCGTAACTCCTTGACACTATTAGGATTATTAACAGGAGGTATAGCTAAAAGTGCACGGAGGTGGCTTTTAATTAAGATCTCTGGCTTACCAAACCGTTTCTTTAATATATCCCAAGCCACATTATAATTAGCCTCTGTTAATGCTAATCCTGCTATAGTCTTTGCTGCCTCCCCTTCCAAGAGGGACCGCAAATAATTAAAACTTCTCCACGGCACTTAACACTTGACTAGAATGAACTGCTGATTGAAAACTGTCTGCCCATCCTTGCCATTCCTGAATACTCCCAGAAAATGTTTTGAGTACAAGCCTCGGTAATTGAACTACAGATCTGTTAACCTTAACTTCACAAGCATCATTTGTTGAGTGTTGTGTTTCATTATTAGACCTGGTCTCTAACTGTACTGAGCTGCTAAACTCTTTTGCTCGGAGGCCTACGTTAATCATATCATCAATAATCTCTTCAAAGTAAATTATGTTATTTTCTATTTCATCCTCTTCTATAAGAGCCTCAATTTTAACATTTACCTCACTTAGAGCAACCTTTTTAGTTTCTAATATGGCAAGCTGCGCAGTCACTAAGCGTAAATCCTCTTGCTCTATGGCAGAATCTATAGTGGCAATGACCTTTGTAATTAGACCTTTGTAGGCACTTCTCCCTTTTATAAATTTCTTCAATTCAGATGCACTCATCTTCAATGTAAACAACCCTTGGGCTCAATACCAAATGAGCTGAATTGGCAGAAATACTTAACCAAACTGATCAAACGCAAATTTTACTTTCAAATAAACTGAATTGCTGGGTGGGGTACTAACCAAACACCAGTATGGAATACCAAATTTTCCACCCCAGGACCTTAATTCAATAATGACCCAAAATTAACCAAACCGATCAAACGCAAATTTTACTTTCAAATAAACTGAATTGCTGGGTGGGGTACTAACCAAACACCAGTATGGAATACCAAATTTTCCACCCAGGACCTTAATTCAATAATGACCCAAAATTAATCAAACCGGAAAAAATGTAGGCCAAAAAACGACAGACGACTGGCCAAGTTTCGCAATTGGGCGACCAAACTTTACCCTGGGACCTTAATTCAATAATAACCCAAAATTAACCAAACCGGAAAAAAAGTAGGCCAAAACGACAGACGACTGGCCAAGTTTCGCAATTGGGCGACCAAACTTTCAATAATAACCCAAAATTAACCAAACCGGAAAAAAGGTAGGCCAAAACGACAGACGACTGACCAAGTTTCGCAATTGGGCGACCAAACTTTCAAAGATCCAAAGTTTTCGAGAAAATTAACCAAACCGGAAAAAGGTAGGCCAAAACGACAGACGACTGGCCAAGTTTCGCAATTGGGCGACCAAACTTTCAATAATAACCCAAAATTAACCAAACCGGAAAAAATGTAGGCCAAAAAACGACAGACGACTGGCCAAGTTTCGCAATTGGGCGACCAAACTTTTTACCCTGGGACCTTAACTCAATAATACTCAACCCGTCTAGGCCTAACTTGGGATACAATTTGCACAATCAGAACTTTGCCGAAAAATGGTCACTGACTCAGTCTTGGGGTAGAAATCCGGTTCTGAAGGACCATGTTATTTTATTTATTTGTCGGTTCGAAATCCCAGCTGAGCCGTGAACGGCCAAATTCTAAAGGGCAAGTTCTACCTAAAGCCCAAGTTAAGCTAAATTAAAACTTACGGATTTGAGATCCTATTAGGTCCTACCTCAGGGTAACCTCAGGGTTGCTGACTCGATGCGGGCCTACCTTAGACCTTAAATTACATGAACTTAAAGTAAACAAAAGGGTACTATTTGTGGTCTTCTTTCTGAACCTTCAACAACAACGCAACCTGGACTATTGCACGATGCAACAATCATGTATCTAAAAACCAAACTGAATTGCAAGAGAGCTCTCTATCAAACCACACCTTTACGTACGACCTTCCACAAACGAGTAGAAAAGACGCGCAGCGTCCCAAAATGATGCCAACAGTGTGACCAAACATGATGCCACAAGAGCTAAAAAATGCTAGCTCTAAATTAAATTAATTTTTCACTAACCTTACAATTATGAGATGGATATATATACACACCTTAACTTAATATATATACAAGCAATGCTGCATCAATCAGCTTAGTCATCGTATCGCCTTGGGACAACAATGGTTCTTCCTCTTCTAGATTTTCTAACAATATAAGTAAGGCATATGATAGGGTGAACCACAATATTTTATTTGCAAAACTAGAAGACAGGAAGGTTCTCATGTACAGTGCTTACAAGAAGTCTCACGCTTCTGTCTCGTCCCAAGCTAGTCTGTTAGGTATAAAATGGGCGGTCCTTATGGCAGCGGAGGTGTGTTCGAATTGGTGCACATAACTGCTCTAATACAATCAATGACGTCCATTATTACGTCACTTCTGCTACATTTTAGTGTTTAAAATACAAATGATTACGAATGGAGCAAGTTTCGGGATGTTGGGATGGTTATCGAGCAATCCTAGTCATCATAATATTAGCTGGGCATTACATTATACCGTCTTAATATATACTGTAGACTATAGAGAACGACTAATTCGGCAAATATCCCAAATCATGGCATGATACCTAAGTTATTTTGACGCAGGTCTAAATTATTTGCTCAAATGCAATTATTGATATTAAGTAATTGTTGGGAATTGTTGTCAATATTGTTGTTTTTAATATATATCCTACGTGAAGAATCTAATGACCAAATTCCTCAGTGAACCTCTCACGCGCTCGCATTTCGAGGAAGTCACGGTCGTCTCACTAATAGATAGTTTATCCATTGTTTTAAGTAGTAACCTATTAAACGAACTATGTTAAACCTATTCCATCTTATGAAAGTCATTAGTCTAAAGCACGACTGGTGGGCCGTGAATCAGAGAAATTTGCATTTGATTTGTTCATCGTAATTATTACGTAATATAGTATACTGTATATAGTAGTATATAAGAGTTTATTGGTAGCATATCATATGACAATTCCCATAAACATGTGATGACCTCGATGTTGCCAGTTTTTATTTTTTTCCTGAAACTATTACCTTCTCATAGTTTGTTTCAGCAATGCATATATTATCATCTCCACGAGCGTAGACATTGCAAGAAAAGATTCTAACTATGGATAAGTAAAGTTCTTTCATGGTCACAATATATACTTTTATAGAAGTCAAACATAAAAATATAATAAAATTCTATATTAACAAATATATTTCGATACACATTTACGTCATGGCTTTAACATCAGTATTTCGTATAGCTTCCTCCAGCATCAATAATTTCTTGCAATCGTTGCGGCATAGAAGAAGCCAGATTGTAGGGAATGTTTGGTGTTCGGCGTAAGCTCTCCCAACTATTCCTCGTGTGAGTTAAAAGTGCTTCAAATGTCCTTTCATTGCGTTGCTCCCATTCGTTAATCATTATTGCCCAAAGGTTTTCAATCGGATTCATATCAGGAGAACGTGGTGGCAGAATTAGATTAATAATCTCTGGGTGATCTTCGTATCACGCTCTCACAACGTTACTCCTATGAATGGGACTGTTATCTTCCATTAAGTAAAATGGTTCCGGTGGTTCCGGTGCTGGAACCAGATACGCACGAACACTGGGTAGCAGCACCTCTTCCAGTATCTGGCAATATTGCTGTCCAGTAAAGCGTCCATCTACTTGAGTCAATTCTCCGACACCATAGCCAGACATCCAGCCCCACACACCGAGATTGATGTGACCACTACGTTTGCTCGGGAAAACATTTCCTTCTTCATAGCGTTTTCCGCGCTGCCTCTAACAATGCAGGGAACCTGCGGCAAGTATTGCAAGGCAAATCCCATCCGCGCCTCTTTATGCTCAATCGTCAATGCAGGTTTTATAGCTGGACGGCGAGAAAAATACCCTGCCTCGTGAAGTCTGTTGTTCACTGTATTTGCGCTACAACGAAGGTTCAGGTGTTTGTAAATATGCGTCGTTGGAACAAACGGATGCTCTCTGGCATGATTAACAATCGCAGCATCTTCCTCTTGAGATGTTGAACGCGGAGGACCAGACCTCGGCAAAGTAGCGATTGAGTTTTCTGCTTCATACCGATGAATCCACCGTTCCACAGTGCTTCGATGAACGTCTAGTCGTCTTGATATTTCTCTTATTGGCACACCATATTCATGCAATGTCACCATTGCTCCCCGCATTGCCTGGGTCGTCTCGTGGTGCACAGACGGCCTTTCCATCTTTGTGTAAATGGCTTATGTGAAGCGTGCTGGGACGATAAAGGAAATGAGGATACCATGCACCCCCTTCTGAAATTGATTTCGGTTGTGAAGGGTACCAACCCTTCGAATGGTAATAATAATCAGCCAATTTCCTATTTTGTTGAACATATGCATAAAAAATTCGTCTTAAAAGCCAAGGATCCAAAGATTGTCAGCAATAGTTTATATCCCAACTGAATATAGTCAGCCATCAACAGTATAATCATATTTTATTTCCATAACTACTCATGACTACTCTGTCATAGTAAATAACCTTATTATGACTTAGGTAGTAGTGGTAATTCTGAGTGGCGGCCTCTAGCCACATACGTTAAACCTATCAGTGCGTCTAAGACCAGACTCTTCTGTTTCTGTCAATTCATTGTTAGTTTAAGGTATTTTGCTCTTTGTCTTTCTAGGTCTAGGCCCTAGGGCATTAAAATAAATATTTGAGTTTGTGTTTAGCATTTCTTCCTCCCTTCGTAATTCCCCACCCAACCTCGTTTCCTTCGACATAGCAAAGCTCACCTCCATCCTCATTCCACTTCCTTCATTAAACCTATTATCGCTTTTACTGTCCCTTCCTTCTATCCTTCAATGCCAGCGTTCTTAAACCTAGCACATAAATTATATAATATGGAATCTAACACCTTAGATCTCTACGCATTCATGTTACTTAAAGACGCCTGTGTCTTAGGGGAATCTAAGTGTTGAGAGTGGGCTTGAGGGGTAGTCAGTGGCGGACCTACATTTTTGGGACCCTGAAGCTTGAACTGTTATGGGGGGCCCTTCGCAACCAGCAACAATTACAGGGGCATTTTGAGGCCATATGAAATGGGTATTAGAGCATATTCTAAGGTCAATATTAAGTACTTCAACCCATTGGCTTATGATTCTATCACTAAAATAGCCTTATTTTAATAACAAACACTTAAAAAAACTCCATCGATTTTGTTGAAAAATTCACTCATTAAAAAAAAAGTTGCTTCAGGGCCCCTCCTGGATTAGGGGCCCTGAAGCTTAAGCTTCATTAGTTTCATAGTAGATCCGCTACTGGGGGTAGTCTATAGATTATTACAGATGACCTTGAACGCTCCAACTATTTAAAAATTATTATTTATTACCAGTGGTGGGCACGCGCAACGATTTTTGTAGCGCCGCAACCGCAACCGCAACTCTGCTGAAATAGTTGCGCCGCACGCGCAAGCGCAACCCTTTTCAAAAAGTTGCGCCGCAAGCGCAACCAAAAATGTTGCGCCGGAAGTTGCGCCGCAACTGCCCACCTTTGCATTTAACGTATATCCCAGTGGTGGGCACGCGCAACGATTTTTGTAGCGCCGCAGCCGCAACCGCAACTCTGCTGAAATAGTTGCGCCGCACGCGCAAGCGCAACCCTTTTCAAAAAGTTGCGCTGCAAGCGCAAGCGCAACCAAAAATGTTGCGCCGCAAAAAGTTGCGGCGCAACTGCCCACCTTTGTTTATTACGCACATCATATGGCATAATACACACATGAATTTAAGTATCTCTTACACTATAGGAATGGAATTGAATCCTACCAGAGTTAAAAAGTCGCAAAATATGATAGATTAGTTTGTATTAAGAGGTCACTAAGAGAAAAGGATTTGGAGTAGAGCGGAAGGCAGAGAGTATATTTTCTCGAGTTTCGGTTATTATTAACGTTATATGGATACATTGCCATGCGGTGTGATCAGAGAGAGAGAGAGAGAGAGAGAGAGAGAGAGAGAGACACACAAAAGAGACGCACAGAAAGAGACAGAGAGCTTTTAAATCACACCTTTTAAATGGTTTGTGGGTAAGGGCTTCACGTATGTTATTTTAGTCCAGGGTAGTTTATGTGGAGGTGTTAACGTAACTTGCACTTGGGACTGTTAATTGTAAGACAACTACCATAGCTGGGACTGAGACACGTTATCCCCTGCATACTCTATATATATCTATATACAGTATGTCTCTATATATATGAATAGATAGAGTGATCAACACAATGATAATGTGGACGTCATTGATGGGGTTAGAGCAATTATGTGCACCAATCCGAACACACCTCCGCTGCCATAAGGACCGCCCATTTTATACCTAACAGACTAGCTTGGGACGAGACAGAGGCGCGAGACTTCTTGTAAGCACTGTACATATTAAATTTATTGAAATTTTGGTATTCCCACCAATCTTTCACTGTTAGGTGGGGCAATATACTATCCGAGTGTTTTGGCTCCTCTTGCGGGGTGAGACAAGGCTCCTTGCTCTCCCCTATGCTGTTTAATGTGTATATTGACGGATTAATTGCTTCACTTAATGAGGCAACAGTGGGATGTTGCATAGATAACACAAGGATAAATAACTTAGTTTATGCCGATGATATGGTGTTAATAAGTCCCTTTGTTAAAGGTCTGGATCGGCTACTAAACGTCTGCGAAGTGTATTCGCAGAAACATGATATTCTTTTTAATGTTACAAAAACTAAGGTTATGCAATTTCATCCTAAAAGCTATAATCAGCCAGCTGATATAAGGTTTAAAATGAATGGTGAAGTAATTGAGGAAGTTCAAGAGTTTAAGTATTTGGGTCCTTGAGTGATGACTCCTTGAGTGATGACTCAGATATAAGAAAACAATCTCGAAGCCTGTGTGCTAAAGCGAATATGACCATAAGGAACTTTCGATTCTGTACAAGTGAAGCTAAAGACACTCTCTTTCGTACTTTCTGCAATAATATATACGGACAGCAACTCTGGGTGAATTATAAAAAAGGTTGTAGCAGAACCCTAAATTTGCTGTACAACAGGTCTTTTAGACTCTTACATAAATTACCCCCGAGATGGTCAGCTTCGCAAATGTTTGCTACCCGCAATGTCCCCAGCTTCCCGGAGGTAACAAGACGTGCTCAACACAGTCTAATACAAAGAATTAAAAAATCAACCAACCCGATCATCCAAGCTATCCATGAGTCCTGCCATTTATCCTCTAAGCCAGTGGTTCCCAACCTTTTCACCACAAAGGACCCCTTTTATTTTTATTTTTTTCCCACGGACCCCATGTTTTTGAAAGATTCCGTCTACCAAACAAACTGTTTTTATTAACTAATAATTAACTCGTTTTCTCATTTTTCACTATCAAATAAAGGACATATAAGAGAGTATGCAATTAAAATACAGCCTATTAAAAAAAGTATTAATAATTCCAGCCAAGAGCAAGGAAACTTGAAATTTTAGCCTAAGCGCCCTTATCGTGGGTAAATGTACGATTTCCATTGGAGCCTCTCGAAATCTTGAAAGCTCACGGACCCCCAGTACTACCTTCGCGGACCCCCAGGGGTCCGGGGACCCCAGGTTGGGAACCACTGCTCTAAGCTATGGACTTCTTGGTACGAAAACGTCTGTCTGTAACTCCACTTAACCTCGACAGTGCAGTATTATTTCTAATCAATTGTATATATTTCTATCCTTAGTATATGAACTGTCATTGTATTAATAATTAATATTTGTCATATGGACTATAGTCTGCCAATAAACCGTTTCATTTTATTTTCATTTCATTTATATAAGTTTACACTATTGATTCGCTTAAGTTCAAAGAAAACGTTAACAAGAATATGAGAAAACGTTCTTTCCGCACCAACTGACCTAATTTTATATGTAAATATTCTCTCTCTCTCTCTCTCTCTCTCTCTCTCTCTCTCTCTCTCTCTCTACTTTTCTTTTTTCTTTGCTTTAATTCTTGACAAAAAAGTCAGTCATTTAAAGTGCAATAAAAACAAAAGACTCAAGGAATACATGACATTTAACTTATAAAAGGCATTTTTTCGCTTTCTTTAATTACTGAAATATAAATGATAATGATAATCTTTATTGGCAGAAGATAAATCTCATAAAAAGTATTATAATATTCATCAAGCTAATAAACGATAGATCTAATTATTAAATAATAAATTTAAAAACTAAAAATTTAAGGCAAATAAAATTATTAATAAAAAGTACCCAAAGTTAATACTAAAAAATAAAAATAAGAACAAAAGGTACAGTACATGTAATGAAATGTAGTTGAAGGTCTTGAATTTACTCAAAATACTTTAATTCATAATAGTTATACACGAAGCTTAGTACCATAACACAAAATGAGTATTGAATTACTTTATCAAAGCTTAGCACAGCTATGGCCTGAATAAAAAAAAATCTTAATTCTAACAACAGTTTCCAAAAAAGTTGGACTACAAAGATATTAATTAATTGGTAAGATCCTGTTTTCCTCTTATTATTTTATTTTTTTTATAACAACAATGAAATTTCAAGAACAAAATCCAGTTATTACCGATTCCTACTTTTTCTTTTTTATGCTTTTGAAAATTTTTGTTTCTAGACTTATTGTTTTTACGGAAGTGTACATTATGTCATCACTCATCAGCTTAATTATGGTAATCACTTATAGTTACTCGGTAAATGATGTACAAAGATCAGTTCTCGGAGGATTGCTTTAAACTTCGAGAACAGTTTTTCTTGTCCACAGACTAAAGATGAAACCTTAACAATCCAAAAACAAATTGTATGACTGAAAGTGTAAGAAAAACATACTTTAATGTTCCATTGTATAATGGATAATTGGTAGTAAAAATGATGTAGAAACCTAGAACAAATCTTCAGTGAACTTGATATGAATTTATAATGAATAATGAAAAACATATCTCTCTCTCTCTCTATATATATTATATATATATATATATATATATATATATATATATATTATATATATATATGTGTGTATATACAGTATATATAAGCTTTAAACTTCCCGACCTCACTATTATACTCTGTTAAGATTTTTATTTCTCATTTCTAAAACATAAAAGGATAAGAATAAAATATATACATACTGATGAAGGGAAGGGAAACAAGAGAAGACCAGGAGCAGGCAAAATTGCTGCTGTCTCTGACAGATGAATTTACGAATTTATGTTAACACAAGAAATAACATAAAACCAGAAAAATAACTG
>JAJOZX010004536.1:132500-195000 GCA_023014485.1 Bathynomus jamesi | reverse complement strand
TGTAAATATGAACATGATTTGGGTTGTTTCATAAACAAAAGCAAAACTGTAAGTATTCTATATCAAATTTTGACGGTGAACTTACCGTGGAATATTACTTCAAAAAAGCATTTTGTTACACTCTAAAAAGATTATATTATCGCAAAATGTCTGTTGGTTTTTTATATTAAACTGACATTGTGGAGGCATACATATATTTGGTTTGTTTTATATATATATATATATATATATATATGATGAATAAAACCACGAAGGAAAGGAAACACAAAATGGTGCTCAAGCGCTTTCGTCTAATGACATCCTCAGGTGTTCCTGAGGATGTCATTAGACGAAAGCGCTTGAGCACCATTTTGTGTTTCCTTTCCTTCGTGGTTTTATTCATCATAAATATTTTTCACGTGTTACTTTCGTGAAATAATTTTCATATATATATATATATATATATGCTCGTTCTCGTCCACACACACACACACACACACACACACACACACATATATATATATATATATATATATATAAAGGGTGATCCAGAGAAATGGGACCCAAAAGAAACCCTGTAACTCTTAAAGTATAAGTCCTTTTATAAATCATACGCATCATTCGAAAAAGGATAGTTACAAGTTTGTACAGGATTGTATAGGTTTTGACAATACAAGACAAGATAAGATACAAAACAAAATAAAAGTGTTAGTTAAAACTAACCCTTCAAGATGACTGAATGGACTGTGGAACAGCTGCGTTTCATAACTGAGCAATATTATGAGCATGGAAGAAGTGTAGTTTCAGCTCAAAGATCTTTCAAGACAAATTTTCAGATGTCAAAATCACCTTCTAAGAAAGTAATCCGTCGGTGTGTCAGAAATTTTTCCCTAACTGGCAGCATTGGAAAAAGAAAACCAACTGGAAGAGTGCGCACAGCAAGGATAAACGAGATCATTAACAGAACTCATGAAATTGTACAGGATAATCCTAACATAAGCATCAGACGTGCTTCTCAGCTGTTAGGAGTTGGATATGGAACAACAACACACCGTATATTCAAGCAAAATTTAATGCTCTTTCCATATAAAATTCAAACAGTGCAACAACTAAACGATGGAGATTTCGCACGAAGACGACAATTCTGTCAATGGATCCAACAGAAGGTAAATGACACCATCAATTTTCTAGCAACTTTGATTATGTCAGACGAAGCCCATTTTCACTTGAATGGAACTGTAAACAAACAAAATTGTCGTTTCTGGGCAACAGAAAATTCATTGAATATTACCGAAGTCCCGTTGCATAGTCAGCGTGTAACTGTTTGGTGTGGTCTTACTGCATCTCAAATCATATGGCCGTACTTTTTCGAGGATTCCACCGGAAACACGGCCACTGTAAATGGTGATCGCTACGAAAAAATGTTGACCGATTTCTTTATTCCTAAATTAAGAGATCTTTGTCTAGAAAACCACTGGTTCCAACAAGACGGAGCTACCTGCCATACCACGAGGAACTGCATGGCAGTTTTGCGTCAAACGTTTCCAGGCGAGTTAATCTCAAGATTTGGAGACGTTGAATGGCCCGCAAGGTCTCCGGATTTTTCTCCCTTAGATTATTATCTCTGGGGATATTTAAAGAGTAGGGTCTACAGAAATAACCCAACGACCTTGCAAGAATTGAAGGCCGCCATCACAAATGAGATACAGGCCATACCACCGCACACTCTTGCAAAAGTGATGCAGAACTTACAAGCGAGAACACTGGAATGCTTGGCAACTAATGGAGCACATTTGAAAGGAGTCATTTTAAAAAAATAAATATTTCATAATAAACTTGTAACTCTACTCTTTCGAATGATATATAGTTTTTATGAAAGGAATTAAATATTAAGAATATTTGGCTTTTTTTTATGGGTCCCATTTATCTGGATCACCCAGTATATATATATATATATATATATATATATATATATATGCTCGTTCTCGTCCACACACACACACACACACACACACACACACATATATATATATATATATATATATATATATCAGTGGCGGATGGTGACTGTGAAGTGGGTGTGCGGAATATCATGTGGAGTAAAATTAATAACTGAAATTCATGTTAACTTAGTTATTAATATCATAAATCTTAATAGTAATATGGTAAGCATACGCAATCCACCGTTTCAATATTACACTAAACACTTGGAGAATTTAGGTGAACTGTAAAAAATCTAACACCAATTTCCTACGGGCTCCTTTAAGCATCGAACTTATTTACACATAAACTTAACTCTTCTTTTTGGAGAAAAATAGTGAGCAATAACGTCCTCATATAAGGAACTTCTTTGCTTCACATGTATAAGCAGTGTAATATGTTAAGCATATGAACATAAGTAATCCACACTCTTAAGAATAAACAAAGCGCTGGAAAAAATAGGTGAACCTTGACTTCAAAAGTAAAAACAAAAAACTAACACCAATTTCCTGCAGCATCCTTTCAACCGACTTTATTTATACATAAACTCAAGTCTTCTTTTCTGAGAAGAAAAGTGAGCAATAACGTCATCATAGAAGGAACTTCTTTGCTTCAAGTCTATTAGCAGCCCTTTTTCTATCGAAAGCAAACTAAGACCACATAGCCTTTCCTGCCCTTGTGTCCCCCGGTAGCGTGTGTTTATTCGTTTTAGGGCCGAAAAAGAACGTTCTACTGAAGCAGTGGTGCTTGGAATTGTTAAGATCAATTCTGCTAATTTATAGACTTCTTTGAATCCGCAGCTGAGTTGATTCACTGTCATTATGTTCATTAGTTCATGAACATGTTTGCCCGAGAACTTTGAACTTGAATAGAGTACCATGAGTTCATTCTTGAGACGCATATACTCAAACAGTGTTCCATAAAAGTCTCTTACTTTGTTCAGTAGGTTATCTGGGAAGCTTATCTTGTACTCTTCATATTTTTCAGGCGCAAGAAGGTGAAAAAACTTTAATTTAGTGAGAGAAGAATATCCAGTGTGAATCTGATCAATGATGCTATTCATGATCTTGCAAAACAACTGGTGATAAACATCTTTTCCGTCATTTTCTATCTCTCGTCTGCATCTTTTAGGTTGTGGATCATGGGGCACATCTTTTTCAGAAAACCGAAAGCCATAGCTCTTCAAAACTGTGATCCTTATCATATTTCAGTTGTTGTGTAACGTCACTTATTTTCTTACTACAGTACGGCACATCAAATGTTTCACTCTGTAATATATTGTACAAAACATCAGTATACCCAAACACTTTTGAAAAAATCTCAAGGAACAATATGGTTTGAAAATCTTCCAAGAATGACAAGAATCCCCGTGCTTTTACTACTGCATCCGTGTCCTAATCTGCAGAATTTTCGATTACATCCTTGAAATCAGTCAGACTGCTTCTGTAACGTTTTACAGTATTTACTAAACGAGATGTGAAGTTCCATCTCGTTGGAGCAACAGAGGACAATCTTCTGGAAACAAATTCATTTAAAGCATGTACTCTTTTAGAAGACTTAGAAAAATAAGCAGCTACTCCACTCAGAATTTGGAAACAAATGAAAAAATGAGGTAACCACCCGGGATCTTCCGATTGCCGGTCAGATGCTATACCATTACACCATGGGCCTCACTCTTCCAAATGCTGTAATTCCTCTACATACTCGCAGAAACCAATGCCCCAAGGGGGCACCTCCAGCATGCCGTAACATTATATACATTCAACTGCAAAGAACACGCAGTATAAATACCTCATTTTTTTTCATTTGTTTCGTTCTCTCTCTCTCGTCTTGCGCGGAATATCTCCTATACAAGCGTCGTTCTTTACGTTAATTATACTGCGTGTTCTTTGCAGTTGAAATATGTATATATAGGTGCGGCATGCGGGAGGTGCCCCCCTCGGGGCATTGGTTTCTGCGCGTATGTAGGAGAATTACGACTTCTGATTGAGTGAGGACCATGGTGTAGTGGTTATCATATCTGACCGGCAATCGGAAGATCCCGGGTTCGATTCCCGGGTGGTTACCTCATTTTTTCATTTGTTCGTTCTCCCTCCTCATCTTGCGCGGAATGTTCTCCTATACAAGCGTCGTTCTTTACGTTAATTATACTGCGTGTTCTTTGCAGTTGAAATATATATATATATATATATATATATATATATATATTCAACTGCAAAGAACACGCAGTATAAATAACGTAAAGAACGACGCTTGTATAGGAGATATTCCGCGCAAGACGAGAGAGAGAGAACGAAACAAATGAAAAAATGAGGTATTTATACTGCGTGTTCTTTGCAGTTGAATGTATATAATGTTACGGCATGCGGGAGGTGCCCCTTGGGGCATTGGTTTCTGCGAGTATGTGAGGAATTACGGCATTTGGAAGAGTGCCCCGGTGTAATGGTATAGCATCTGACCGGCAATCGGAAGATCCCGGGTGGTTACCTCATTTTTTCATTTGTTTCGTTCTCTCTCTCTCGTCTTGCGCGGAATATCTCCTATACAAGCGTCGTTCTTTACGATATAATATATATTATTAATGAAAATTTACAATCCTTTAAATCCGAAACTAAATCTTTTAATAAAATTGGCTCAATGACGTTTTTCAGTATGGCTGCACATTTTGTACGATGTAAAGAAATGTTAGAACACATTCCACTGGACGAAGAAGTTTGGTAATTTAAAATGTTACTTAAATGGTCAACACTGACAGAAAAATGACAGCCAATATAAGCAGCTAATTTAATTTCAAACTTTAAGAGTTCGTTTTTAGGGGATTGGACCAACGAAAATTGTATAGTTGGTTGATTTATTACCTTTGTCATGTTTGATCTATGCTTACTTGTTTCCAAATGCTTTTTCAGGTCCGCTTTATGGGCTCTCACCTGTACAATTTAGGGTGGATCGATTTTACATTTGTTTCGATTTCCATATTCTAATAGAGACAAAAACTTGCGCATGCATGAGAAAATAGCCTCTGCAAAATCTTAGCTTAATAGGTATTCATCTTCTGCCCCCGGCAGAGCGATGAAAATCATATTTTAGTAGTCAAAAACGTATTTTAAACCCTAGCCTAGAGTCATAAAATTTTGCGTGTGTGTTATTTCATGCCTAAGCAACGATATAATGCTATGGAAATATATAAATGCATTATTTAAGACAAAGAGCCGATCTGAAATATGTATAAATTATACATATTTTCAGATCGGCTCTTTGTCTTAAATAATGCATTTATATATTTCCATAGCATTTATATCGTTGCTTAGGCATGAAATAACCACACGCAAAATTTTATGACTCTAGGCTAGGGTTTAAAATACGTTTTTGACTACTAAAATATGATTTCATCGCTCTGCCGGGGGCAGAAGATGATTACCTATTAAGCTAAGATTTTTGCAGAGGCTATTTTCTCATGCATGCGCAAGTTTTTTGTCTCTTTAGAATATGGAAATCGAAAAAAATGTAAAATCGATCCACCCTACGGTACATGACAAACTTTACAAGATGCTTTGGTATTGTCTCCCACTATTTCTTGAAGTCACTTTGAAAATTCCTGACAGTGTAGCCATTTTTTTTAAACTTTTTGTCGTACTGACCCCACTTACTCATTTTAAGATATTGCACACAAATTTATATTACTTGAAATACAAATTACGCACAGTTCACACAAATTTTTATACTCCGCAGAGGACAAGTTTGAAACTTGTCTTGCGCGTAATTTATGACGACGTACGTTACAAGTAGCCCAAAAAGTAGCAGATAGCAGGAAATGTTATTTTTTAGCAGGGGACTCTAAAAAGTAGCCCAATCTGCTAAAAGTAGCCCAAGTTGACAACACTAGACCCACTAGCTGAGATTCTTGAGAAGCCGTCTGACGCGGGCCATGGTAACATAGGCCCCGCCCACTTTACCATATATGGAGGGTGTTCTGTCCACAGACCGCACACTCTCCGCCCTGATCCCTCCTCTCTCCCTTTTCCATTTGATTTAGCATGGGGTAAACATAAATTTATATTCCCATAGTAGGGGAGAAGAATATATATATCGCCGCACCGCAAATACTGAAATTTCGCACGTCAAACAAGCTCTAGGGACGCTTCTATCGCTCAGTACCAAAATTTTATCGAATGGTTGTGAAGACAATCCGAACAACTGAATTGAAGTAGCTCATTTCTCATCTCGACTAGTGTAACAGTCGAGCGCGGAATTAAGAGTTAGGGCATCTTTTTTGTCTCGACTAAAGTTGAGAGAGGGAGACAAAGGTTAATTAGATATTAATTTACAGAAAATCTATTGGGTGTGCGGCGCACACCTAGCACACCCTGAATATACGCCCCTGATATATATATTATATATATATATACACATTTAACTGCAATGACCACGCAGTATATTAATGTATAGAAACGACGTAAGTATAGAGGAGCGTTCTGCACACGAGGAGAGAATAACGAACCCGGGCGGTTCACCTCATTTTTCATTTGTTCGTTATTTCTCTCCCTCGTGTGCAGAACGCTCCTCTATACTTACGTCGTTTCTATACATATATATATATATATATATTATATATATATATTATATGGGATTCAACTCAGAATGGTCCCCTGAGGTTTTTTGGTTGTTGGCTAAAAATACAATAGTTACCGCTTTTGGATCAATGACAGAAAGCCACCCCTAAAAGTTTCTAGTAAACAATGCCACCCCCAAATTATGTCAATGAAAGAAAGCCACCCCCGAGCCCCGACCCGTTTTGGGGTGGCTTTCTTTCATCGGTCCGTTAGCCTTATAAGACTAACTAACGAAAATATCACGACCTAACCTAACCACTCGTTAGGTCAACTGTACGCCCATGACGATTGGTTAGGTTAAGTCGTGATATTTTCGTTAGTTAGCCTTATAAAGCCTTATATCACTACCTACCTAAATAACTTACAGATCAATGAAAGAAAGCCACCCCCGACCCGTTTCGGGGTGGCTTTCTTTCATTGATCCCCCCTTTTTCCTTGATGTATTCAATCCGACGTGAATGCAACGAGTTTTTTGCTTATAGTGAGGTTCTGGATACAGTAGGTTAGGTGTAGCTGTAACCCTGGATCCTGTCCCAAAGCTGGATTCTATCTGCTTTGCAGATAGTTGGTGAGGGAAGCTATATTTTGGGGCCTCTTTGCGAGTGACCCGTTTCCCGTCGGCTAACATCATGAAAAGGAAAACTATAGTGTTTTCATTTACCATTACTTATTCGAACTATAGTGGATTTAATTTTCCCAGAAAAGTTCCTTGTTCCATGCACGGTCTGTGTGTATCGTGTATTATATATATATATATATATATATACATATACACATTTTAACTGCAAACAACACACAGTATAATTAATGTAAAGAACGACGCTTGTGTAGAGAGCGACCGCGCAAGATGAGGAGAAGAACGAACAAATGAAAAACGAGGCACCTCCCAGGAATCGAACCCGGGATCATCATTGCCGGTCGGACATGCTAACCACTACACCAAGGTCCCAGATCAGTCAGAAGTCATAATTCTCCTACATACGAGCGGAATCGAATGCCCTGAGGGGGCACCTTCTCATGCCGTAGATATATACATTTTAACTGCAAACACACACATATAATTAATGTAAAGAACGACGCTTATACAGTATATATTAGTGGTGGACCGGATATCCGCATCCGTATCCGCATCATTTTACATCCGCATCCGCATTTCTGACTGCGGATATTACCTCTAATAATTATGCAATTTACAATTAAATTAGCTTATAAAGTAGCTTATAAGGCCTAGTCATGCAAATTTCATGTAAAGTATTAATTAATTATTAATGAACAAACAAATATATAAACCTCAAAATATAAATACCATTAAATCAACAAACACTGCCTGTGCCGCTGTGCGTACTCCACTGTGGCTGAAACTCTTGAGAAAGTTATTATTTTTATCATAATGAAAACATTAATATTAATTTTAATTCTTATGTATTGCCTGCCATAATAGTAATATCACGAAATTTGAAAAATTGTCATATATTCATAATTCTATATTATATTGATAGATTAACTAAATATCCGCATTCGCATCCGCGGATATTGAAATTAAAAATCCGCATCCGCAGATGTTGAAATACTGACATCCGGTCCACCACTAAATTATATATATATATATATATATATATATGCACTAGAATCACAAAATAACACGTGACCTTATTAATAAGCAAACAACCACAAGGAAAAGGAAACCAAAGTCCGAGCGCTTTCGTGATATATTCACATTATCACATTCTTCCTTGATAATGTGAATATATCACGAAAGCGCTCGGACTTTGTGTTTCCTTTTCCTTGTGGTTGTTTGCTTATATATATATATATATATATTTTTTTTTTTTTTTTATTAGGGCGAAGTGAAACCAGACAAAAAATTTCTTTCCCTTTAGGCACACTGAATTTATATTGTGGTTTCAACTAGGAAACACAAAGAAAACTGAAATAATATTCTGGAGCAGAGTTTTTCAAACTTTTTGAAGCCACAGAACCTTTATTTAAAAAAAAAAAAAAAATCACGGAATCTTTATTTGAAAAAAAAAAAAATTCACGGAACCTTGACCAACAGGTAAAATTTTAATGATATAAGGCAAATGGTAATAAAACACAGTTTATGCTCACTACAGTTTATTTATGTCATTTATAAAATTTACATATCCAGTTATATGAATTTCACAAAAAAAAATATATAAGTTTAGAAATTTACAAGAAAAAAAAGACAATTTACTTTTATTGACGTATTTATTTTAAATTTCCCTCCCCACATTACTCTCAGCATAAACGAAATTATAAGTATAAAAAATATCATGTTTATCGTAAAATTAAAGTTTTCAATGCAAAATAAGTAAAAGTGAGGAATTCTACAGTTATTGAGGAGTAATTTTAATAGTTAATCAATCAAATAAACGTTCAATGACTTGGATGTGATTACTTTTCTTTGGATAAAAGTTCAATATTACATTGCTGTGATCGTAACTTCCGTGAACTGAGAAAACTAAACCTAAAAACAGAAAAACTCACCAAATCAATCAGACCAGTGCTTGTGGTTATCAGCTGTGTTTTGTTTATAAAATGGGCTCCTGTTTCTTACTGTGGCTGCGAGAGGGCAACACTTATTCTGGATATCTCATCGTTTGAATTAAAATTCTCTCTCTCGCCCACTCTCTCTTTCAAAACACAATCACTGAATTCGCAGAATATATATCGTAAATTCATCCATGCCAGTTGATATTATTTTATCTTACCTCTCTCTCCTTCTCAGTCTCTGAGGCAGGCGCGTATTTACATATGGGCCCAGGGCGGCAAATTTTAAAGGGCGGCAAAATTTTGAGGGCAGTAAAATTCTGGAGAAAAAGCCGTAACAAGAACGATAACAAGAAAGCACTTTTTAGGTATGGAAAAAATCCTTAATTTCTGGTATTTTTTTAGCTAAAAAAACGGAAAAAAGTTAGTACCACTTACAAAAAAATCTCATTACGTTTGAACGAAATCAATTTCAAAGTTGGTCCTTGGCCTTAATATATGATATTTTATTAATTTTAATAATATCTTTATTTTAAAGCTAATTATTTTTATTTTATTTCACAGTTATTGTTTACACTTTACAGAGTATCAAGCCAAAAATTGGCCAATTATTTTGTTTAAGGTTTTCTCTATAAAATTGAATTTATATTTTTTCTATTTTGCAACTTTGAACTTTGAAACTGGACAACATTTAAAATTTAAAGACAAGATTGCGTTTATCTCAGTTTATGTAGTACAGTAATGGTATTTATACAAGGTAAGAAGAAGGCAGTTTTTAAGACAATTTTGAATTTTTTATGTTAACTTAACTGCCTATACGTAGTTAGCTGTTAGAGACCTACTCAGCCTGGCTGAGCTATTTTTTTTAAATATATAATTATAATATATTTTATTAATTTTAATAATATATTTCTATTTTAAAATATATTATTTATATTTTTAATTAATTTCAGATGTATTTGTTTTTTCAGATGAGTGATGGGAAAGAAAGACTAAGCGGGTCGGAATATAAGAAGAGAGCTCTGGAGAAAGCCGAAAAATAACGAGATGTCATTGACAAAACTGCGAAAATTGATACGTTCTTCAAAAAATCTGATATAAAGAGCAAAAATGTTGAAACAAATCCGAATGTTCTTTTAAAAGAATTAGAATGTACCGAGATTAGGAGTTTCCAAGAAGATCAAAATGTTAATGAAGGTCCTAGTAATTTTAGATTATCTGGTAGAGAAGTTCAAGAATCCTGTCTACCCTATACTAAGTCTTGTGATGTAGGTAGCATCACAACTACCTCCAGTAATACTTCCATTGGACAAGACCCAGCATTATGGGAAGTTAATGATGCTACACGTCATTATGTGTCAGAGCATGGCATAAATCAGGACCTAGAAAACATGGACTTTTCTCAATCAAAGAGACGTTTTGGTGAACGATTCAGATATTTTTGTAAAACCTTATTTGAAACACAGCTTGTCAACGAAGAGAAGGTGAAGAGAACACATTTAATGTATTCGGAGAGCACAGGCTCAATTTTCTGCGTTCCATGTCAGTTATTTGGTGGAACTACTAAAATTGGTAAGGAAGCATTTGATGACTGGAAGCATGGCAGTGAAGCATTAACAAGCCATGAAAATTCCTCTGAACATAAGTCATGTGTGTTAGCTATGAAAATGAGAAGTTCAACTCTCGGAAGAATTGACAGACGACTTTTCTATCAAAATAATGAGAAGAAGTAGTGGAGGAATGTTTTACAACGAGTTGTTGCAGTGGTCCGGTCACTGGCATCTCATGGTTTAGGGGCCACATTGAGAAATTTGGTTCTGTCCACAGTGGAAACTTTATAATGGCTTTGGAACTTATTGCTGAATTTTACCCTTTTCTGGCGGAACATATTGCAAAATACACAAATCCAGGAAAAGGTCATACCTCATACTTGTCTTCGTTTACATGTGAGCAATTCATCAAACTAATGGTTGACAAAGTTACCAAACAAATAACTGAGGAAGTGAAATGTGCGAAGTGCTATTCCATTATTGTGGACTCCACCCCAGACATATCACATGTCGATGACCTTGCAGTTATTCTGATACGTAAAAGAAGATGGGCATCCCGTAGAGCGATTTTTGGCATTCCTTCCCAGTGTAGGCCACAAATCAGAGCAGCTTTTCAGCTCAGTTTCCAGCATATTAAAAATGCATGATCTCGACACTGCAAACTGCAGAGGACAGTCGTATGATAACGCTCCCAACATGTCAGGGACTTACTCTGGCTTGCAAGCCAGAATAAAAAAAGCGTCCCCAGTAGCAGTTTACGTACCCTGCTCTGCACACTCATTAAATTTGATTGGATAGTGTGTAGCAAGTTGCTGTAAAGAAGCCATTGATTTTTTCGCGCTTCTCCAAAATCTTTACGTGTTCTTCACTGCCTCCACTCACCGCTGGGAAATACTACAAAATCATTTTATCAAATCTGAAAATGTAACACTAAAGAGCTTATCAGACACTCGATGGTCAGCCTGTGAAGAAGCGTGTAGGAGTCTCAATAAAGACTGGGAAGAGGTTATAGAGGCACTTACGTTCATTGAAGAAGATGAATCAGAAAAGCCTTGCACACGCAGTGAAGCATCAGGCTACCTCAATCAACTGCAACGCCTTGAAACTACAATTCTTTCTTTAATGTGGGGTGACATTCTGGAAAGGTTCAATGCTACTAGTAAACAGCTCCAAGCAGCTAACATTGATCTTGGTGTCGTAGCAGAACTGTATGCATCATTGACATTCTATGTAAAAGATGCAAGAGACAACTTCGACTTTTATGAAGAAGCAGCAATGAAGAAATCATCTATCCGTGACTATGAAGTTACAATGAAAAGAAAAAAGAAAAGAAAACTTCGAGTCGACGAAACTCGCGAAGGCGAGGTAGAATTAGATGGACGGAGGAACTTCTTCATTAATACTTATCACGTGGTACTTGACAGATTATTGCCAAAATTAAACCGTCGCAAAGATGTGTATGAAAACCATGTACGGTTTGAATTTTTTACAAAAGTCACCACCTTGAATCCGACAGATATAACTGCCAATGCTATTAAGCTTTGGGAGTTTTACAAGGATTACTTGGCGGAAGCATTTGTTAATGAGTGTCTTCATTTCCGTGGGTTTCTTCTGAATTTGGAGAAAACTTCTACGAGCATTCTTGAGATGAGTGAGATGATCCAAGCAAAAGGATTAAAAGAAGTTTACCCATATGTTGATATTGCGCTCAGGATCTTCCTATGTACGCCGGCATCCAACTGTTCTTCCGAAAGATCTTTTTCTGTACTGCGACGACTAAAGAACTACTTACGGTCAGTAATCTCAGAAAATCGTCTCAACTCTTTAGCTATCCTTAGTATTGAATCGGAACTCACGAGAGCTCTTAGCTATACAGATCTTATTGACTCCTTCGCTGCTCAGCAATCTCGGCGGAAACTGCTTTGAGTATTTTACAACGGTCGATTTCATAACTAAACATAAAGATCGTAAAGATAACCTACAATGCATTGCTGTTGACACATTTAAGGGATTGTCATATATATATTATATATATATATATATATATATATATATATATATATATATATATTATATATATATATATATATATATATATATATATATGTGAATTTATGTTAACGCAAGAAATAACAGAAAACACAAGAAAAAACAACTGCCTAGATTTAGTATTCACAAACAACAGTAATCTAATTGATAATGTAGAAATCTCCCCAACTATGATATCAGACCACAATATCATTGAAATAACAACTAATATAAAGGCAACAGGAAAGGAAAGAAAACGCACAACAGAACGAAGCAAATTCGAAATTTTTAATTTTCACTCCAAAGCTATAAACTGGGAAGATGTGACATCCAGCATGGAAGTAATAGATTGGAAAACCATTTTCGAGGCCAAGACAACGGAAGAGATGCTAATGACGTTAGAGGAGAAGACGTTAGAAATTGTGGAAAAACATGTTCCAAAGATACAACAAAGAGGAAAGAGAAGCAGGTTCGAAAGACAAAAGAGGGCACTGTTCCGAAAGAGAAAAAGAGTGACTGCAAAATTAAGTAATTGTAAAGATAACAACATCAGAAAAATATTAAATGATAAACTACAAAGTATCGATGTCGTCATACAGGAACAAATCGAGAAGCATACAGAAAAAGAAGATGACGCTATAGAAGCGATAAAGGTTAACTCAAAGTACTTCTATAATTTCGCAAAAAGAAAGTCGAAAAACCAAGCGACTATCGGACCTTTAAAAAATGAGAACAGTGATTTATCTGATGATCTAACAGAAGTATCTGAAATATTAAAAGCTCAGTATGAATCATCTTTCAGTATCCCAAAAACTGACAAATTGATTTGCGATAGAAACGAGTTCTTTGAAGAAGAACCACAAGGGGAAAGTATAACGGATTTCGACTTTACGACGGATGATATTACACAAGCCATAGGGAAACTAAAAACACACTCAGCGGCAGGACCGGATAAATGGAATGCCACACTGATCAAAACTGCAAGAATGCAATCGCTGAGCCTCTATACTGGATATGGAGACGATCATTAGACACGGGAGAAATACCGGGCATCCTGAAGAGCGCGAACATAGTCCCAATATATAAAGGAGGAGATCGATCCGAGGCCAAAAACTATAGGCCAGTGTCGCTTACATCTCATCTCACTAAAATATTTGAAAGAATAGTTAGACAGAAAATCTATGACTTTTTGGAAACTCAGAAAAAATTCAATGATAACCAACAGGGTTTCGATCAGGCAGATCATGCCTATCACAACTAATGGAACACTACAACAACATTATTGATTCACTTGAAAGTAATGAAAACTATGATGTACTATACACAGACTTTGCTAAAGCGTTCGACAAGTGTGACCACGGAATCATAATACATAAACTGAAATATATGGGAATAACAGGAAAAGTAGGGAAATGGATATATAATTTCCTTAGTGAGCGAAGGCAAGTCGTTACAGTACAAGGAGTATCTTCATCAGAATCAGAGGTCCTCAGCTCAGTACCACAAGGAACAGTATTAGCTCCACTACTCTTCATAATCATGCTAACTGACATAGATGAGGACGTTACCAGAGACAGCACAGTAACATCCTTTGCGGATGACACAAAGATCAGTAGAAAAATAAGAAACCCAGAAGACATAGAATCTCTACAAACCGACATAAACAAAATCTACAAGTGGACTGAAGACAACAATATGAAGTTTAACACCGATAAATTTCAGCTATTACGGTACGGAAAAAGAGAAGACCTAAAGTGCATGGAATATTATACCCCAAATGGACAGGAAATTCAGAGAAATTCCAGAGCAAAAGATTTAGGGGTTGTAGTGACAGATGATGCGAAATTTGAAACACAAAATAAGATAGCAGTAAACAGAGCAAAGAGAATAACGGGTCAGATATTGAGAACCTTTAAACGAAGGGATAGGAATGTAATGATTCCTCTACTGAAAACCCTGATCATACCCAAATTAGAATACTGCTCGGTCCTAACTTCCCCATATAAAAAAGAAGACATTAGTCAGCAGGAGGGGACCCAAAGAAGCTTCACAGCCAAGATCAATGGGTGCAAAGAACTAAATTACTGGGAAAGGTTACGAGAACTAGACCTATATTCACTGGAAAGGAGAAGAGAGAGATACACCATTATTTACACTTGGAAAATAATGGAGAAACTAGTCCCTAATCTTACTCTGAATCCCACAACTCCCCAAACAACGATGGAAAGTAGAAGCGGTAGACTGTGTCGTATTCCCAAATTGAAGGCGAGACAGGGAACATCCTTAACCCTGAAAGAAAATAGTTTTGTAGTGAGAGGACCAAAACTGTTTAATCAATTGCCCAAAGACCTAAGAAACACGAAGGGAGTTGCAGTGGAAATCTTCAAAAGAAGACTAGACGCCTGGCTCAGAACAATCCCCGATGAGCCGGGCGTACCTGGCTATGTGAGGTGGAGAGCGTAAGAATCCAACTCACTACTTCACCAGGCCCACTCGAGAGGAGGAGCGACAAGCTTGACCTTCGCGAAATGAGAAATCATCGCGCGGAACCTTTGTAAGGTTGTAAGGTAAGGTAAGGTATATACATATTTCATTATATTATATACATATACATATTATTATAATATATATATATATATATATATATATATATATATATATATATATATATATTATATATATAAAATATATTATGATTGATATAAAAATATCTTATATGTTAAGATATATTTTGCTAGAGTAAATGTCTAAACCATTTGACTGCATTTTACTGAAAACCCTTATATCAAATACTATTTATTGCTAAATGGTAACTTCGTAAGTGTCCGAAGGGCGGCTAAATTAGTATAGCCCTTGTCGCCAGGAAACCTAAATCCGCCCCTGCTCTCATGACATACCCCACGGAACCCCATCAAGTTCTCTCGGAACACAGTTTGAAAACCCCTGTTCTAGAGTATCTTGAACTGCCCCATTTTTGCCAAAATATGAAATGGGTGTCGTAACTGGATTTACGGTGGTTTATAATTAATTCTTGGCTATGTTGTGGGGGAAACAAATAGGCTTTCTATTCTTCTATCTGTGCCTTCATCTCTAATTTCCTTTCTGGCCGACATATAGCTGCGGTTGTAGATGGGCACTGTCCTTCTCCTAAAGCTATTAATAGTGGTGTTCCTCAGGGTCATGTCCTGTCACCCACTCTTTTCCTTTTATTTATGAATGATCTATTAAATTGCACTTCCTGTTCTATCCACTCCTTTGTCGATGATTCCACCCTTTACTTCTCCATCCGCTTCACAAAACGTCCCTCTCAACAGTCACTCCATGATTCGCGTAGGACGGTTATGGTTCATCTGACTTCTGATCTTTCTGCTAATCTCTGATTGGGACACAGAAAACCTTGTGGCTCCCAATTGCTCAAAAACTCAGTTCCTTCATCTGTCTACTAGTCACAATCTTCCACACGACTATCCCCTTACCTTCAACAATACACACTTCAATCTTTCTTCTCTTAACATTCTTGGTGTTTCCTTTTCTCGTGATCTTTCCTGGAAAGATTACATATATACTCTTACCAAAACAAATTCTAAGAGGTTAGGTGTGCTGTACCGGCTTCGCAGTGTTTCCCCCCCCCCTCTCATTTGCTGTCTCTTTACAGGAATCTTGTCCACCCCTGTATGGAGTACGCTTCTTATTTGTGGGATGGCTCAGCTTACACAACTCTACTTGACCGGATGGAATCAAAGGCTTTTCATCTCATCATTTCCCCGCCTCTTACTTACTGTCTTCAATCTCTCTCCCTCTCTCTTTTCGTGCAATGTTGCCTCACTCTCTCTTTACTAACGGACACTGCTCTCCTGAACTCTCTAACTGCATACCTCCTCCTTTAAGGGGCGTACGCAGTACCAGACTTTCGACACATTCTTATTCCTTTTCTGTCCAAATCTATAACACAATGAGTAATCGGTATTTTCAATCTTTCATCTACTCAATCGGTCAACTCAGGAACAATTTTCTTCAACCTAACTTTCCCCGTCTATGACTTCCAATTTTTTTTAAGTGCAGAGTGTTCAGGCATTTTGAAAACCATGGACCTTGATTTTGGCTCTTTTCTTCCTCTATTGGTGGTGGTGGGGGGCGTTTTTGCGGGCATTCGTCCTTGGCCCCTCCTTCTTGTATAAGAAAAAACATCTGAAGTGGTTACATTTTACATATAGGAAGAAAAATAAAAAATGTCGAAGAAGTGTAACTCTCTCTCTCTCTCTCTCTCTCTCTCTCTCTCTCTCTCTCTCTCTCTCTCTCTCTTCCATGCGAGAAAGAAGTAATATTGTTTTAACGCGACAAGTCGTTCCTACAATAAAAATTAAATAAAAATGAAACACAAAGGCAAAGAAATTTAACAACAAAGATGACTTTTATGTAGTGTTTGTGTTGATTTCCAAAATAAAGTTAATCAAGTATTAGATTTGGAATTCATGTCCACATGATTAGTTTAGGAGTTTCGATCAAAGGTTTTACACAGTCACTCAATGTTCCCTTACTCTCAAAATAAAATATTCTAAATTTGGAAATTATAACTTCTTTTAAAGGATGCATTCTGAAGGAAGCTTTTCCTCCTTTTAGGTATCAAAGATCTTTGTCAAATGATATAATACTTCTTTTAATATGTAACTTCTTTAGAGAGAAGAAATTGTCATCAAAACTTCTTTTTTGACTGATCTGAGATAATAGATGGTAATATTTCTATGTATAGAAGGTTGAGGGAAGTTTTTACTTTTATTATTATTATTACAGTAATAATACTGAGACTGTCCTCTAGCGAGGTGCCAATCGACGCCGACGGAAGAGTGGCTTTGCGACCACTAATGCCACACGAGAATGTGGGTGGACATAGTGTTTTGTGACTACATATATACAATTAGGGTTATGACATTTTTATAACCTCATGTTCCTGTATCATAAATCGATGAACTTTTGCCCCTGACAATGAAAATAACAGTTTTTTCGATATATTTTGAAAAAACTTCACCCCAAAATAAAAAATAAAAAATTAATAAAATAAATAGAAATTTGCATGTTTATTTCACAATTATCATACATAAACATATATTATATTATACAACATTATACCTATACAATACATATTAATTATACAAATACAATATTATACATTTACTCTATTATTGTTTTAATTGTTTTACTTATTGCTTAAAATAAACCTGTAACTAATATACTATATTTGCTTTCGGGGTGACATTTATTTTTAATTCTGAAGAATTAGGCCCTTTTTTATCGTTTTCAAGCAAACGTTCATCGATTGATGATACAGGAAACAATATTTATGACAAAAAATTAAAAAGTCATAACCCTAATATACTGTACATACATGCTCAGTGCCCATGCACCCATACATAAACCACAGTGAACGCCCTTTCTTCATCAACTTCTTCGGCGTGATGATAATAATAATAATATTGATAATAATAATAATAATAATAATAATAATAATAATAATAATAATAAAAGTAAAAAAGTAAAAAAAGCATCATTAGGACTGTTTCTGTCGACAGAATGTCAATTATATCTCAACAATAAATAAATTTTTTGGGGCCAGAGACAAAGTTATAGAATTAGCTTCCACAAAAAATGTAACATTAATATTATATATATTATATATATAATATATATATATATATATAGAGAGAGAGAGAGAGAGAGAGAGAGAGAGAGAGAGAGAGACCTCAGCCAGAATCCCGATTCAGAGCGCAAGATCGTTTTCATTTACAAAAATATTAACCCTTCCTTCTATCTAAATACATTACGTATACGGTCCGTTATGAATACTTAGATGCGTAGATTATATCAGACAAATAGGTAGATAAACAGATACTCAAATACCGAAAACCGAACTGACTGAGTGACAAAAACAGACAAAGAAAATAACTGATACCGAAAGGAATTTGGAAATTAAATGACTTTGTATGAACATGAAATTACGGACAATATTTATCGTTTCCTTTAATGGAAATGTTAATTCTATTTCCATTATTGCATCGCAAAGCCAAAGCCTTAAACGGTCTACTTGCTTTCTATTAAATGTTGCGGGGATTATGTTTTTCAAATATTAATAATTACTTTTGGTCGTCAGAAAGCGACAAGTTTTAATAGAACATTCAGATAAATCTGAAATTATATTGCGTTTCTATACTGAACCCGTGAAAAGCATTGTCGGAATAATTTACGAATGATTTGTGCACTATTTCCATCTATAATCGTTTATCAGGCAAATATATATATATATATATATATATATATACCATATGTACGTGAGAGTCATATGGTAGAGACGATAATAAGTAAATGAAACAGCTTCGTGGAACTTTTACCAGTAAAAATAGAAAAACTAAACGTGGTACTTATAGTCATCTACAGACCTCCGAACACTCCAACTGCAACATTCTCGGATGCCATTGCTGATATTAGAAACCTAATAAAATCCTTAAACTCTCCATCCCCCAATATAATACTCCGTGGCGCAAGAGATGACCAGGAACAAGCAAAAATGTTGATAGTTCTAACAAACGAATTTATGTTAAGAATTTTATGTTATGAAAAATTCATTGAGAACCAGCACGGATTCCGATCCGAAGATCATGCCTATCACAACTAATAGAGAACTATAACAATATCCTAGACGCACTTGAAAGCAATGAAAACCACGATGTCATATATATGGATTTTGCTAAAGCGTTTGACAAATGTGATTAAAGTATAATAGCACATAGAATGAAACATATAGAAATAACAGAGAAAGTGGGAAAATGGATCTACGATTTCCTCAAAGAACGTCAGCACTCAGCAGGTCGTAAAAATCCAAGGTAAATCTTCATAAGAATCGGAAGTACGCAGCTCAGCACCAGAAGGAACAGTATTGGCCCCATTCCTATGCATTATCATGTAAACAGACATAGACAGTGAAGTAACCAACAACAGTATAGTAACAACCTTCAGCAGAAAAATCAGTAATGCCAAAGAGGTGGAGGCCCTACAGAGGACATAAGCAGAATATACAAATGGTCAGAAGACAACAACATGAAATTTAACACCGAGAAATTTCAGCTCTTGAGATATAGAAGAAATGATGAACTTAAAGAGACTGCATATAGATTTTGGGGGTATAATGACCGACGATGCGAAATTTAAGACAAAATCAGATGACGATAAACAAAGCAAAATGAGTCGCGGGACAGATACTAAGTACCTTTAAAAGAACCGACAAGAAAGTAATGATTCCCCTGCTAAAAACACAAATCATACCAAAACTTGAATACTGTTCAGTCTTGAGGTTCCCATATAAAAAGGAAAAAATTAATAAACTAGAAGTAGTTCAAAGAAATTTCATAGCTAAGATTGATGGCTGCAAAGAAATCAACTACTGGGAAAGACTACGTAAACTAAATCTGCATTCCCTGGAACGAAGAAGAGAGGGGTACACCATAATTTACATATGGAAAATGATCGAAAAACTGGTACTAAACCTCAAACTAAACCCAATTACCATCCAAACAACAATGGAAAATACGAAAGGCAGAATGTGTAGTGTTCCCAAACTAAAGGCCCGACAAGGGACACCCTCAATACTGAAGGAAAATAGCTTGGTTGTCAGAGGCCCAAGACTTTTTAACCAGTTTGCTAAGGACCTCAGGAACGTCACAAGGGTCAAAGTTGAAATCTTCAAAAGAAGACTAGATGCTTGGCTTAGAACGGTACCAGATGAGTCAGGCTACGTGCGATGGAGAGCGCAAGAGAGCAACTCACTCTTCTACCAAGACAGGCCTAGAGGCGGGGGCCACGAGCTTGACCTTCGCGTGAAGAGAGACCAACGCACGGAACTGCTTCGACGTTACGAAGAATATATTATATATATATATATATATATATATATATATATATTATATATATATATATTATATATATATATATATATTCGCAGAGCTTTAAACTCCAAAAATAAACATCAAACACAACTCTGCTCATGCCACAAAATCAGTTCTCGAAACTAATTTTTTTTGTTTTTTTAATTATAATTGTTATGCATGATATAAGAAGTAATAAAAGTCTTTATTTATGTTTACAGTCACCAAGCCATAAACTGCAAAGGGTCCACTTCCCAAATAGAAATGAGATGGGGGAGCTTATTGCGGCATCATTCTCTGCATTTCTGAAAATCCATATGTCACGCAGTTCGCATAAGAACACTCAAGAAAGGGATAGAAAGGATGAATTTTCTTTATACGTGACGACATTAAATAAATTAAAATATACTAGGGGCACTCAATATATTTTGCCCCACCCTTTTTTCTTAGCTAAATAATAGGCCATGGGGCTGAAATGTCTTTTGGGCCGTAAGTTTGAATTTTCTGCGCTTTACATAACCACATTTTTCCAATTTGAATAAAACCGCTTTCAAACGCCCTTGTATAAAACCGATGGTTAACGCAGTTTCGGAAATGGCGTCTTACAGTGATGTGCGTCGTAAACAGAGTGCTGTTATCGAGTTCTTAACCGCAGAGAAGGAAACACTTGGAAATATTCACAAACGTCTACAAAACGTTTACGGAGATGCTGTTGTTGATCGAAGCACAGTTGGACGCTGGTCTAAACGTGTGAGATCATCGGAGAGAAGGAGCGCCAGCCTTGATGATGAGCCACGCAGCGGTCGCCCGGCATCGACTGTCACATCTCACACTGTGCAACGTGCTAACAGCATCATTCGATCAAATCGGCGAATCACATACAAGGAGCTATCACTGGAGCTAGGAATTAGTGATGGAAGTGTGAATACGATAATTCAGCAAATGGGATACTCAAAAATGTGTTCACGATTTGTTCCTCGCGAACTGACTGAAGATCACAAAAGCCAAAGAAAAGAAATCGATTCTGAGTCGTTGGTTCGATACGAGACAGAAGGGGATGACTTCCTTTCACGAATTGTGACTGCGGATGAGACTTGGGTACACCACTTTGAAGCTGAAACAAAACGCCAATCCATGGAGTGGCATCACGCACACTCCCCACGCCAGAAAAAGTTCAAAATGGCTCCCTCTGCAGGAAAGGTTATGGCTACCATCTTCTGGGACACGAAAGGAGTAATTCTGGTGGACATTATGAAGAAAGGACAAACAATCAACTCAGAAGCATATTGCTACCCTACCGGGACTTCAGAGACGTATAAAGCGAGTTCGACCGGAGAGAAAACTAGAAGACGTCCTTCTTTTGCACGATAACGCAAGACCATTCAACAGTTTGCAAACAAGAGAGACCATCACAAAAATGCGCTTGACTGTGTTACCCCACCCTCCATACAGCCCGGATCTGGCACCTTCAGACTTCCATCTGTTTGGGTCAATGAAAGATGCTATTCGTGGAAGAAAGTTTCAGAGTGATGATAAGGTTGTTGAGGAGGTTAAGAGGTGGCTCCAGCGGAACTCAATGGACTTTTACCAGCAAGGAATAAAGGCCCTTGTTTCGAGGTGGAGGAAAGCCGTAGGAAAGGATGGAGACTATATGGAAAAATAAAAACTTGTTAAAAAGGTATATAACTACTTGTGTACAAACTTTCTGGAACTTACAAGAAAACTTGGAAAGAAAAATAAAAGGTGGGGCAAAATATATTGAGTGGTCCTCGTATACACACACACACACACACACACACACACACACACACACACACTCGAGAAGCCTCTCCTTAATTTAAACCAAAAAAATTTTTCGATTTTGGACAAAGTACTGTGTTCAAAATTATCGAGACCCTTTTGTTAAAATTGAATTAAGTAAATTATATTAAACCAAAATATATTTGGTTTAGATGAAACCCATTGACAGTACAATATATTTGGATGGAATTCAATTTCATTTCACGTGGGAAATTTAAAAATAATCAATTCTAAGAAAATATAATCTTAAATGTAATTAATCTTAACTAAATTTATTTTGAAGTAACATCGTTTATTCAATTTTAACAAAATTTGGTCTCGTAATTTTGGAAACAGTATACTTTGTTAATTTAAAATCCAAAAAATTTTTTTGCTTAAATTAAATAAAGCGGATTTTTTTTCAGTTTATATTATACAGAAGGCAAAGGCGAACTCAAAATTTTCATTTTGGCGAGGAATTGAAATTTTTTTCGACATTGAAAAAATTCAATGTCCCTTCCATCTCGCCTCTGTCAATTTTTGACCCACGAAGAACATACAATGGGTAGAAATGTATAGGAATTCTATATAGGAAATAATGAACTTATATATATATATATATATATATATATATATATATATATTAGTGATGTAGCGGATGTCATTTTTTTCACATCCGCGGATGCGGATGCGGATGAGGATGTTTGATTTCAACATCCGCGGATGCGGATGCGGATGCGGATGTCTACATTTTCGTTATTTTTTAGGATATATTCGAGATTTGTTTGTTTAACGTATATAATAAGTTATTATATAGAGAGAGCTGTAGCTATAATGTAGTTATAATTGATTAATTGTACAATAATTGCTGTACTTTTCCCTGAACATATAAAATAATAGCAAGCATCTAACTAATATAGAAATCAATTAGTGAATTCGTCTGCAAATAAATTCGTTATATTTTGTTGAGTTTCAGCCACAATTAGAAACCATAATTGTGTTACCCGACCTCTTTCCCCAACCTCCACCCTTATAGAAAGAGATCTTTAATTAGCTTGATAACTATTTATATTAAGTTTAAAGTTTTATTAGGCATATTTATAAATGAGTAATTAAAATAAAGTAAACTAAGATGTTCATCGTTTAATATTCAAACTTAATTATAGGAAGGTTATGCTTAAGGAACATTAATTTTTCTGCCTTTTCTGCTGCCAGTCTGTTTCTCTTTTCATCATATATTAATCCAGCAATGCTAAATAATCTCTCGCTTGGTACGCTTGTTGGAGGACGTGCTAAATGTTTCCTTGCAAGTTTACTCAAATATGGATAGATATTCTGCGTATTTTTCCACCAACTAATAGGATTGTCACATGCAGCCAGGCGTTTTTCTTGGTGATAGCTCTCGATCATTTTTACTACATCTTTTGACATCGCGTAGGTCTCGTCATCGCTGCTTGACTCAAGAAACTGAGAGAGAGATTCTGTGATAGATTTGCTTGTTGAAGGTGTTGGTTCTGTCACTGAAACTTTTATTCTTTTGGTGGGTGGCGAAGCGACAGATTCAAGAGATTGAAGCTCTTCAACTGCTTTGCCAAGTGATGATTTAACTCGTTCTAATGTACTAGGTGAAAATAACTTAGCTTTGTAACGTAGATCTAAGTAGGTTGCAAGAGAGTAACTTCATACAAGAACAGCCTCTCGTCTTGTCGCTTGCATCACTTTTGCGCACAATGAACTAGTTCTATTAATATAGTAGAATTTGATAATTTCCGCTTATTAATGACGTTTTATCTCAACGGTCCACATCCGCACGACATCCGCAGTCCAAAGTGCGGATGCAGATGCGGATGTGGATGTGAGAAAATGTGCGGATGTTCCGCGGATGCGGATGCGGATGTGACCTACATCACTAATATATATATATATATATATATATATATATATATATATATATATAATATATATATATATATCTTTTTGTCTGCAAAATGACGACCTGAAGGATGTTTTACTAAAGGAAAATGAATTCCTAAGAGTGAATGGCAGTTAATACATTTTTTATAACATCTTTATTCACATTTTATTGGCAGTTCACCAAAGAGAGAGAGAGAGAGAGAGAGAGAGAGAGAGAGATATATATATTTACAAGGAGTTACAACGAACTGAGGGGACCACGACAACTTTACAGACGACTCTTGGTGGCATCCGTGGATATCTTTGAAACATAGACAACTCATAGACAGAAGAGTTAGCACAAAAGCAAGAGGGCTTTCACCTTCCCCCCCCCCTCCCCCCCCGCCCACTGGTCGGGTTTGGAAATAAGAAAGAAGAAAACGCTCAGTAATTTGGAGGGGAAAAAATGCCGAGAAAAATTTTAGGACATTTGGGAACGACTGGAAATACACACAAGAACATCATTCACACATTCGAACGTCGGTCTACTCGAGTAGATCGTCCAATACGAGATCAAAATTGTTTTAAACGCATTGACGGAAGAGCTGCAAACGACTTCAGGAGGAAGCCTATTCCAATGATTGACAATCTTGTACTGTGAAGAAGTTACCGCAAATATTTGTATTGGACTGTTTGGGTTCAAGTTTGCAACCGTTATTTCGAGTCGGGCTCACGTTTAATGTAAAAAGTTAGAATAGTCGACGTTGTCGATCCTATTCAGAAGTTTAAAAACCTGGATGAGTTCGCCCCTGAGCTGATGCTCTTCTAATGAATACGAATAGGTTGCCAACCGTCCTTTTTTGTAGATTTTCTGTCCTTGTCTTTTATTGAGTTCGGAAAGGACGCCATTTGTCCTTTTCTGACAACAATCTTGTTCCAAACAACAGTTTTGCAACAAAACTTTTGTTTAAAAGGAAATAAGTATAAAGTCTTAAGTCGAGTAACATTTTATAAGTTCATTTCTCACTTAAATGTTAACGTTCCGTGTAGCGGGCCTGTAGGATTGCGTTTCTTAAATAAAACTTGGCAAACACTTCTATGTAGATTGCAGAACCCAGCAGTGTCAACAAATAGGTACGTTATTTACGTAATAATCATAGCAAATGGCAGCTGCTATTGAAACATAGTAATTTCAAATGTGTGAATATTTTCAAAGTAGTATCTTTTGTTTTATCTATTTCTGGAACATCTGCATATTGCGAAAGAATTTCAGTGTGATGAACGCTAAATGGTGTGATGATAAAAACCGATGTCGGTTGAACTAGTAAAAAGTGAGCTTTTGTTTTATTTCAATTTAAAGGATAATTGTTCGGGTTTTGCGGAAAAAATAAAAAATTATACTCTTTTACTGAAGTCTGCAAAAAATCAAGAAAAGTATAAATTTAAAAATAAATAAATATTAAGTTACCATAAATTTTGTCAATGCATGACTCAATGGGTTAATATCTGTATATCAATAAAAATATTTCCTTTAAGAAAATATGCAATGAAAAAGCATGCAGTATAAATTGTAAAAATTATAAATAAAATTTTACTTCTTTCCCTGACCCTGTAGACGGTATATTGGAATTGATGTTCTTGTCCTTTTTTCAAACTTCATGGAGTTGGCAACCCTAAATACGAATTAAGATCAGTGAGCCTCGATGTATGATTTATAACGAAAGGGGGATTAGTTTTGTTGCTCTGGCCTGAATATTCTCGAGCCTTTGTATAGTATTTCTTTTCCCAAGGAACAGAATTGCACAGCATATACAAGGTGGGGCCTAACCAACGTGTTATAAAGGGGAAGAATAACTTCTTTGTTTCGGTGCACAAACTGACTCTTAATGTAGCCTAGTATTTTATTACATTTATTTTCAACTTCGACGCAGTTTGGAAAACTTGTGGTCACTGCTTATAAAACCCTAAGTCCGTCTTTAAATTGGTTGTTGCAAATTCCTGCCTGTGCAGTAAAATTTGCACATTAGTTTCGGGACCCAATGTGCATGGCTTTGCATTCGCCACGTGGTCGACCAATCCGCAAGCCGATCTAAATCATTTTGAATTTTCAAAACACCTTCCGCGCTGCCCACACATCTTTGGTAGGACCTATGCTGTTTTTAATTGGCTTTCTACTGTTTACATGACTAAACACTCTTAGGATTCGATTTACAAACAGAATCAACTCTAAGTTCTTCTACACGTTACACTTTTCTAATCTGTGACGCTATGTTCATTTTTTCCTCATTTAGCATGATCACCGGATAAAAAAATAATAACATATTATATATAATTAAGTATATAACAATATTATAATATAAAACATTATAAAAATAATAAATAAATAATATTATATTAATTAATATAACTATAATAAAATATATTAATATTAATATATATGTTGTATTAATTTTTCTGTAAAAAGTTCTGATAATGCTGGCAGGATAAATTTGGTCGGAGCAGCAGACTGTGCAGGTTGAAACATGTTTGTACCTGTTCAGACATGAGCCTAGTTTCTGTGTGTAGAGCAGCTCCAAGTCAGTCTGCTTGTAAATGTCACAGTGTTAACAGCTAGTGTCTGTTGCTTCTTGTTAATTTTACACCATTGTTGTATTCATATAGATGTTTTGTAATGTCGCGGAACTGTCTGAATCATCCTAATTCCTTGTTATGTATGTGGTGATCTAACTTTAAAATCCCAGAAACGTAACTTTACACCATTAGCAAAAAATGCTATGAACTTTATTTCGGATGTAAAGTAGGCGATCAGGACAAGAGTTGGGCCCCTCACATTGTTGTGTGACATCTACAGATCTACAGAAGCTAAGGCTAACAAAGACCCTAAGATCCACTCTAAGGTTAGCCCGAGAGAAAGGAAAGAGTAGCGGGTTAAGAGAAGAGAAGAGAATAAGGGGTTAAGTAAGAGCAACACCTATCACTCATGGGTTAACATTCATTCAGAAAAAGAGGAAAAGTGTCTCACCATCATCATCCGCCGGCCACTGCCGACAAGTCAGAAAAATAGTCGGAGAGAATAGGAGAGGGGTGAAAGATGAAAGAAGTAAAATAAGAACGCTTACAAACCATGCAAACACAGTCTTAACTCACTGTCATACCATGCAAACTACAAACATGCAAGAAGAGAGTTAGACATGCAAGGTAAGGAAAAAAAAAAAAAGTAGGTAAAGTTAAACAAAAAGTGGGTTAGTTTACGCTATGAGCTACATCTACATTCGTGTTAGTCTAATTTTTTTTTTTTTTTTTTTTTTTTTTATTGCTGGCATCACACGCTGGCATGTCACAAGCTGGCATTCATCGTCAACAGACTCATCCTCGAGCACCACCACCAGAGCTCCTGTTGTTAACTTTCTTTTTAACTCTAAACAACGTTAATATTTTTAAAATGTCTGTCAAGACGGTTCTTAAACACATTAACGCTGGTAGAATGAACGACTGACGCGGGAAGATTATTCCATTTATCAATTACTTTAACGTAAAGAAGTTTTTAGCGATATTAGTAATGAAACGTCTGCCACGCAACTTGAATCCGTTATTGCGAGTATTACTATTATCGAAAGTGAACAATTTGTCAAAATTTACGTTATCGATGTTATTAACGATTTTGAAAACTTCAATAAGCTCCCCCCTTAATCTCCTAGTTTCGAGTGAATACAAGTCTAACACTTTAATCCTATCTTCATAAGGCTTATTGCGCAATGCCGGAATAAGTTTCGTGGCACGACGCTGAACCCTTTCTAACCTATCAATATCCTCACGCAAGTACGGGCACCAAAACTGAACGGCATATTCCAAATGAGGCCTGACTAGGGACTTGTAAAGGGGCAATATAATATCCTTCGATTTAAATTCGAAATTACGCGCTATGAAGCCTAACATCCTATTAGCTTTTGCGCAAGACTCCAGGCACTGGTTCCTAACCTTTAAATCTTTAGTTACGCGTACGCCTAAATCTACTTCCTCGTCAACGCTCGCTAAATCCCTATCATCCATCGTGTACACGTAATTATTGTTGCGAGAACCTATATGCAAAACTTTACATTTATCTACGTTAAATTGCATCTGCCACTTATCCGTCCACTCCATAATCCTATCTACATCGTCTTGGATCCTATTTCTATCGTCCTCGTTAACAACCTTACCGCCTATTTTAGTATCGTCCGCGAATTTTGACACGTTACTAATCAATCCTACATCTATGTCGTTAATGTAAATTACGAATAACAATGGGCCTAACACTGAACCCTGTGGGACACCACTACCTACCTCTAACCACCCCGATTCACTACCATTAACTACGACCCTCTGCCTCCTAGCACGAAGCCATTCTTCTAACCAGTTAGCTACCTGACCGCGGATACCGTGCGCTTTAACCTTCGCAATTAGTCTCCTATGCGGAACTGTATCGAACGCCTTTTTAAAATCTAAATAAATAACGTCAGCTGCCCTATGCCTATCGTATTCGCGCACTATTTCGTTATAAAATTCTAACAAATTTGTTAAACAAGACCTATGGCGTCGAAACCCGTGCTGACTACTATTAATCAAACCCCTACTTTCTAAGTGATCGATAATACGATCCCTAACTACGGATTCCAAAAGTTTACCGACAATTGACGTTAAGCTAATGGGCCTATAATTGCTAGCTACCGCGCGGTCGCCTTTTTTAAAAATAGGCGTGACGTTAGCTAATTTGAAGTCTTCAGGAATAATCCCCGTTTCGAGTGACTGATTAAAAATCTTCGCTAAGGGGCCTACGATAACGTCTTTCAAATCTTTCAAATGTCTAGGATAAAAAGCGTCAGGGCCTGGAGCCTTGCTAACTTTTAGCCTATCGATATAATGCGCAATCTCAGCCTCGTAAACAGTTATTTCATCAAAATAGTCTCGCTACTAAATGGAACGATATCGTCAACGTCGGGAACATTATTTACGTCCTCTACGGTAAAAACTGTCGCAAAAAAGTTATTGAAAATACCCGCCATCGCCTGAGCGTCAGAAGCCAAAGCGCCATTTACATCCAATAGAGGGCCTATGTTATCCTTTACCGGCTTACGATTATTTACGTATTCAAAAAACTTTTTTGGATTATGTTTACTATCCGCAGCTATAACTATCTCTAAATTACGCTTGGCATTCCTAACTGATCTTTTAACCTGACGTCTAAGCTCGATATATCTATTAAAGTTAGCTACCTGGCCATTGCGCTTGTTAAGTCTATACGCTCTATTACGCTCGTTTATGAACTCGCCTACTTCCCTAGTCCACCACTTCGGCCTACCACGATTTCTAACGCGCTTGGGCCTACGAGGAATAAACTCCCTTTCAATATTCCTAAAACTTTCTTTAAACGCCACCCAACGCAAATTTGTATCATTACCCATAAATAAGTTATCCCAGTCCACTACTCTCATCCTATCAGCAAAACTATCAAAATTAGCCCTACGAAAATCAGGGACTTCTATTACGTTACTATCCTGTGTGTTTTCTATCAATAACTTAAACCTAAGAATTTGATGATCGCTACATCCTAAACTCTCGCCTACTTCTAAACTTTCGACTATATTCTCGCCGTTCGTCATCACCAAATCTAAGATATTATCACCGCGCGTTGGTTGGGTAACTATCTGTCGTAAAAAGTTATCGTCCATAAACTCAACCAGTCTCAAACCCTCTTCGTTACCCGTAAAATTCTCGTAATTAACATTAGGACAGTTAAAGTCTCCGACAATTATACTATTCCGATTGTCAATAAAATTACCAAGAAGTGAGTAAAATCTAGTATCTATATCGAGGGGTTGAACGGAGGTCTATAAACAACGACAAAATTAAAACTAATACTACGCGCCCTAACTTCAACACAGATCGCATTAATTGCTGCCGGAAAATCTAACTTAACCTCGATAGCCCTAAGGGAATTACGAATGTACAGCAAAACGCCGCCTCCAAATCTATGTAACCTATCATTAGTAAAGATTTTAAAACCCGGTATATCAAGTTCCCCCAACAAGTCCCGAGTCACGGTATTTAACCAAGTTTCAGTGATAGCAACTATATCATAGTTGCCGGAATAAATTACCGCCTTAAATTCATTTAATTTATTTCTAATACTACGCGCGTTGCAATAAAAGACGTTTAAGTTATTTTTTACCACGGGCCCGCTTTTTAAACTATTTATCACGTCGGGCCCGTGTTTCCCGGACCCACAACGTTTAAAGAAGGCTTCGACCTATACAGCTTTCGCACGTTTTCGTCTATTAACCTACCTAGCCTAGCATTACCTATTTCATTAAAATGCACCCCATCTTTTATAAAAAGGCTAGGATCATTGAATTCGGACACAGCTTTACGAAGGGTACACTTTCCTCAGCACAAATCTCTTCTAATTTGTTATTCAAAAATATTTTTTAGACGTAATTCTAAGACCCAAACCGTGCCTAGGGGTAATACCTAGAACTAAAGACCTATCTGACCTCGCCTTCAGGGACCTAATTAACCCCCTATATCTCTCCAAAAGGTCAGGCACTCTCGTATCTGGCCTATACGAGTCGTTGCCTCCTACCATCGTCACCAACATTGAGTGACGGGAAGCAACGTCAACCCTATCCACTTCGTCTCTAACTCTGTCAACCCTGGCCCCCGGGAGACAGACCCTCCTCCTATTGGTTGGATTCCGTTTAACGAACTCTTTGTCCATGTGGCGCACTAAAGAGTCCCCAATTAAAATAGTTTCCCCCTCATTCACATCCCTTTCCAAATGGGCGAAAGGGTTCGAAACCTCGATAGGGGGGGGATTCCTATCACCTAATGTACGCGGCCTAGCTCCACCCTTAACCTCACTAAATCCCTCGCTATCTACTACTCTGGACTAACCTTAACCTCTTCCTCGACTCTATCTAACCTTCCCGACAAGCTACCTAAACTAGAAACTAAGTTACGCACCTCACCCTTCAAATTACTAACGTCTTCAACGTTAGTATTGGTTCGGCTTCCGTCAACCGTAGCCCTAACCCTGCCCTCATCAAGCGTTGCAAGTTTATCCGCTACCTCACGTACACTGCGTTTTATGTCAACTAATTCCACCATGAACTCGCAAAAGAAACAAACTGATCTATCGGTAATCGCCATTGGACCGCCGTTATAATCCTTAAATTCCGAATACCACCGGTTAACCCTACACCTAACACACGACGCTTTCTGCGACGGCATCGCGGAGTTAAAAATTTAAACCGTCACAAGTATAAGTTAAATTAAGCCGGCACGCTATGAAAACTTCTAAATCGCTAAAAACCACTAATATTCAATTACTTAACTATAACAATGTAAATTTAAACGCAAGTATATAAAATTCAAAAACTATCCAAAGTAAAATTCTCAGCAATATACAGGTATGTCTTTTCGATCATATTTTAATAAGTATGTAACTATATGGGTTTTTAAAAATGAAATTGCATGTCACACAAAAACCAGACCTGATAGAGAAATTTTACAAACTTATTTGGATTCAGCACAGAAAATACTATAAGAATAAGGTATTTTCATTCTTGGGACACGAAAAAAAATGTTTTTTGTTGCCCAGTGATATAATCAGAGGTCCCTTTCCACTGCTTGTACGCTTTATTTCTCTTCTTTATAGCGAAGCTAATATCGTTGTTGAACCACTTTTGGTCACAAGAGGAGGTATTTGACCGATTTTTGAGAGGAACAAACGTGCTCTATCTTTTCATGAACGCGTCTTTAAATGCCCGCCAAATAACAGCTACGTCACTGCTGTTCACTAACATTACTGTAGCTCTTTTACGTTTTCTTTGAGGCCAGGAAAATTAGTCCTGCGAAAATCTAATTGCTGAATGGAATTTTAGAATTTAAATTCACGTGGCTTAACATTAAAACGAATTCGGTTATGGTCGCTGTCGCCTAAGGGTTCGCAGACAGCTAGATTGGACATCAGGTTGCCTTCTGTAGTTAATGTCAAGTCTAATATATTGTTCTCCCTTGTGGGTTCCTTCACCCACTGGGTCAGAAAATGATCGTCTACGAAGCTAAGGAGCCTGTTACCCTCGACATCAGCAGATTTGGATTCCCAGTCTATCTTACCACAATTAAAGTTCCCCATAATTAAAGCTAATTTTCCCTCTATAATCTGACCCAGAATATTATAGAGATTGTGATCCAAATCGGCAGATTGGTAAAGTTTTCTATATAATATTATGTGCAGAAACTTTTTTCGTAAAATGAGCTCAACTCAAATGATTTCACAGGCAGAGTTGAAGCGTTTTCTCACAGGGTACAGATAATCCCTAAAGTAAAGGACTACACCCCCCCCCCCCACCTTCTCTGTGTGTCCTATCTTTGTGAAACATTCTGTTACTCCTGAACTGCTCTCCGAAGTCTACGTAGTGTAGACGTGTGTATCCAATTCTGTTATCGCATGACGTCATAATTTTCAATAGTGACTAAAACTTTAAACTCGTCAAACGTATTCCTAATAGATCTCTCGTTAAACTGGACGAATTTTAGGGTGTTTATGGCAAGTTGAACCACTCTCGCATGGCCTCGTTTCCCGACGGTGTTACTGGGATAGACTCGTCTTCAAATATCTATATACAGACAGGATCGTTCGCTACTGCTTGAATAGACTCGTTTGTCAGAGGTTCCGCTTAAGTTAAATCGTCGCTCAGAGAGTCTGCCTCCTTCCTCAGTGTTGTCTGCCACTGGCCGAGCTTGAGCAGGCTCGCTTGCTGGTAGCCCCACTCCATGTAATTCGGTTGCTGGCGGCGTTACGCCATCAGAGTAATTTATTGGCTGCCCTATCCCAATTGATTCGGTTGTCAAAGACACTACCCCATCCATTTGACTTGTTACTGGTGGCGCTACCGGAACAGACCCACTTGCCGACTGGCCCTACTTGAGTATGTTCACTTGCCGGCAGCGCCATTCTATTAGTCCCATTATTCTGGCCCAAGTGACGACATCTATCTACAGTAGAAAGTTGTATACGTTAATATGATAATAAAAACCCACTCTAATAGACAGAGTTTATTTCCACAACAGTTTCGATGCCCACTGACATCCTCTTCGGGTGGATACAGAAAAACGAAGAGGATGCCAGTGGGCATCGAAACTGTTGTGGAAATAAACTCTGTCTATTAGAGTGGGTTTTTATTATCATATTTTGACTTTCACGTAGAAAAAAGTGAAGTTTTTTGCATTTATTGTATACGTTAAGATGGATTAAATCACCTAATTTTGATTTGCCTTGAGTATTTAACCTTTTAAAAAACATAACGCTCTGATCTCACCATCCGCTCCCTCCTCGCCAGAGTTGGGTACGGAAAAAGGTTGAAAAAAATACCTTGATTCTGGAAAAGTAACCAAGGAAATTTAAAGGAAAAAAGAGAATATATAAGCTAGCTCTACAATTATGTTATGCACATATAGAGGTCGTACACAAGGTAACACCGCTGTATAAATTAACCAATAATATACGAGTGCCACTCTATATTTTGCCCCACCTTTTTTTTTCTTTCCAAGTTTCCTTGTAAGTTCCAGAAATTTTGTACACAAGTAGTTACATACCTTTTTTTCAAGTTTTTATTTTTCCATATAGTCTCCATCCTTCTCTACGGCTTTCCTCCACCTCGGAACAAGGGCCTTTATTCCTTGCTGGTAAAAGTCCGTTGGGTTCTGCTGGAGCCACCTCTTAACCTCCTCAACAACCTCATCGTCACTCTGAAACTTTCTTCCACGAATAGCATCCTTCATTGGCCCAAACAAATGGAAGTCTGAAGGTGCCAGATCCGGGCTGTATGGAGGGTGGGGTAACACAGTCAAGCACATTTTTGTGATGGCCTCTCTTGTTTGCAAACTGTTGAGTGGTCTTGTGTTATCGTGCAAAAGAAGGACGTCTTCCCGTTTCCTCTTCGGTCGAACTCGCTTTGTACGTCTCTGGAGTCTCTGTAGGGTAGCAATATATGCTTCTGAGTTGATTGTTTGTCCTTTCTTCATAATGTCCACAAGAATCACTCCTTTTATGTCCCAGAAGATGGTAGCCATAACCTTTCCTGCAGAGGGAGCCATTTTGAACTTTTTCTTGCGTGGGGGGTGTGCGTGATGCCACTCCATGGATTGGCGTTTTGTTTCAGGTTCAAAGTGGTGTACCCAAGTCTCATCCGCAGTCACAGTTCGTGAAAAGAAGTCATCCCCTCTTGTCTCGTATCGAACCAACGACTCAGAATCAATTTCTTTTCTATGGGTTTTGTGATCTTCAGTCAGTTCGCGAGGAACAAATCGTGAACACACTTTTGAGTATCCCATTTGCTGAATTATCGTATTCATACTTCCTTCACTAATTCCTAGCTCCAATGATAGCTCTTTGTATGTGACGCGCCGATTTGATCAAATGATGCTGTTAGCACGTTGCACAGTGTGAGATGTGACAGCCGATGCCGGGCGACCGCTGCGTGGCTCATCATCGAGGCTGATTCTCCCTCTCCCGATGATCTCACACGTTTAGACCAGCGTCCAACTGTGCTTCGATCAACAACAGCATCTCCGTAAACGTTTTGTAGACGTTTGTGAATATTTCCAAGTGTTTCCTTCTCTGCGGTTAAGAACTCGATAACAGCTCTCTGTTTACGACGCACATCACTGTCGGACGTCATTTTCGAAACTGCATTAACCATCAGTTTTGTACAAGGGCGTTTAAAAGCGGTTTTATACAAGGATTGGAGGTTCAAACTGGAAAAATGCGGTGATGTAAGCGCAGAAAGTTTAAATTTACGGCGGCCCAAAAGACGTTTCAGTCCCATGGCCTATTATTTAGCTAAGAAAAAAGGATGGGGCAAAATATATTGAGTGCCCCTAGTACTTGTGCCGATCGTACATCAACCACTTGTATCGTCACAAAAACTTCGAACATATGGTTTTGATTTTATGCAAAATATTTACAGCTTTTATTGTCGATCTCATTGAATAACAGAGGTACTTCCTGTTCTATATGAGAGAGAGAGAGAGAGTTACAAGGAAAAGAAGTACCTCAAAAGGCCTTGCGGCTCATACCGAGGAGGTACCAATGGCAACGGGTGCCAGGACAAATTTTCTACACCCTCAAATAGTGTGCAAGATTTGGTCCAACCTTTTCTTGAACTGATCCACGGAGGAACTGTTCACAACTTCTGAAGGTAACCTGTTCCACGTGTCACAAATCTTATACGTAAAGTAATTCCCACACACACTAGTCCTAAGCCGTTTCAAATCCAACTTCCAACCATTGTTGCGAGTTGGGTTATCATTTAAACTAAATATGCTTCTAAAATCGACATCGTTGAACCCGCGTAAGAGCTTGAAAACCTCGATCAGTTGACCGCGCAGCCTCCGAGTTTCCAGCGAAAACAAGTTCAGGGCGCGTAAACGCCGATTGTAGTCCATATGCCTAACGGAAGGGATTAACTTTGTGGCCCTCGCTTGCACTCGCTCCAGCCTCTCAATATCTTTCCTGAGGGTGGGCGACCAGAACTGCACAGCATACTCCAGTAGGGTGTGTCAATTTGGGAGGTGAAAATTAATTTTTGCCAATTCCTTCACTGAGGGGTTTTAAAAATATGTTTTTGGATGTGAAGAATTCAAATCTGCTATTATTTTTGTGATTGCTCAACACTTAGCTTGGTAAATCTACGTTTGATTAAAAAGCACATAAATTGCTCTCGGAAAACAACATTTATTAATTTTAGCTTCTCAAAATGTCAGGTAATGCTATAAAAATTTTAGTTTCTCTGCATAAAACATATCCTAGTAATCATAAAACATATCCTTGTAATCATAAAACAACATTAGAAAGTAATGACATCAGTAAAAAAAAATATTTAAACAAGTTTCATCAAGTCTTGCTTTGATTCGTTCTTGGACATCAGCCGCCGACTTCCTTCTTCGCCTCTGATATAGCCCTCACGTTTCTCATGTGTATACACCCTGCCTGCTGCCTCTGTGACTTGTTTCACACACCTCTCTATTGACTGAGCATGACAGGGCCACTGTGGAACTTGCATAGGCTTGTCAAAGAACTTCTTTACTTCCGCTGTAGTCAGTTTACATGTCAAAGGAGGTTCAAATACCCCGTCAGACCAGTCTGTCAGCTCCAACACGGAAGAAGCACTGGGGTTGATGGAAGGTGTCTTCCTGGGACGTACAGAAAGATCTCCAAGTGTGTCATCATCTCCACCCCTCATGTCAACAATCTTTTGGACACCAGCTCTCCTCTCCTCACTGTCATCTGAGCACAAGAGTGTCTGGATTATCATTTCGCTGAATGCATACCATGCTGAGCGCTTGGTGGTTGGCAAAACAGCATCCACTACAGCCTTCTTTTGCAGCCTAACTAGCCGCAGCTGAAACAAGATGTGGCGTGGGCCTTCCACCCAAGAGTGTTTTACTTTGATGTTGAACCAACAGGGGTAGTACACACCAACAATGTATTCCACTATCAGTCTTAAGTTGTTAAGGGTTTTGCCTTTAAGGCCATGTTTTGAAACCCATATGCGACAAAGCCTGTTTGCTGTTGTCAACCACCTTGAATGGTTCACTGGACCAATTTCAAGAAGGGCCAGATCTGTGGGAAGTTCTCCTGTCCTTATGGCCTGTGTGATCCTATACCCGTACGTTTGATCAGTAGAGAGATCCTTTACGACATTGTCACTCAGTGAAGTAAGAGGCTCTCCAATTGAGAGTTTGGTGAATGAAGGATCAATTTCAAGTTCGGTTGCAGTGTGTAGCATCTTGCCAATGTTACCTGTCCACTTGTTGTTAGACAAGGTCTTCCCATCCAGTGCTGTGATCAAGTGTCGCAGGGGTAACTCGTTAGTGTGGAGGGCACAAACCAACCAGATCAGCTTACGGCAAAGCTTGACCTCTACCCAATGCATGGAACCACCCTCCCAGCCAGTGTTAACATTTGTAGAATCACCTCCAATGGCCTGCAGCAAGCTTTTATCAATGCCCTTCTTCTTCATGAAATCTACAAGATTATCAGCAATAACTTCAGCAGGTTTTTTTCTCGTTGAGCCTTTCTCAGGAGTGAAGTGGTAGAGATATCTTCCACCTGGCTCACTGCGCACAGAATAATGCTCTTCTTTGATGATGCTGGGGAACTGACGATCTGAATTGTCTGCTTTCAGCATAACTTTAGTTGTATCTTGACGGCCATCAAAGAAGATGCAGTCAATTTCACCCTTCTTACAAAGATCATCAAATTCCTGATCCAGGGATCTCATAACTTTTTCTTGGCCCTCTTGACTTTATTGTGATCAACTACAAGTCTCTTGTCTTCTTCAGTGATCAAGCCAGCATCCATAAAGGCAGCAGTGGTGATGGCAGCTGTGGCACGCGGGCCAACACCATATCTGATGCTATGCATGGCAACATTAGATATTTCTAATGTGTTGTACTCTGGCTTTTTATTGGAAGTTGAAGACGTGCTTGGTATTTCTAATGTCACTTCATAACTTCCATCCTTTCCATCTTGAGCATCAGCTATTTGTTCTTCATTTTCATCATCAGAGAAAATTATTTCATTTGATGGCATTGAAACATCCTGCTTACTTGTCTGCTTATATTCAGCAAGCCTTCTTCTTTCGTCTTCTTGCCGCTTCTGCTTTTTGACTTGTCTGTTGTGCTCAGGTTGATCTGGCAAGCCAATCTGATGTGGTCCAATAGAACCAGACTTGTCTCTCTGACCTTTAATGAAAGCAAGTTCCTTCACAGGGATCTTCATCTCCCTAGGGCATGTATAGTTAATGTGAGTTTCATTTTTGCAACCAGCATCTGCAAGGCAGCTAAATTCAGAGCAGAGAACAATTTTACACTTGTAACTGAGGATGTCAAAAAGCTTGTCAAGTTTTGCAATGAAAGCCTCTTTGACATGTAGCTTTCCTCTCCCAAGAGATATGTTTTTGGCATGCTCCCAGCTCTCTTGGATCTTGTTTAAGATTGTGACTCGTGAATTTACAACGGGGGCTACAAAAGAACTGTTTGCTCGTTCCCACTTTTCAAGCACTTTAGGGTAAATGTCCTTTGCAAGACTGGCTGCTGGGTAGTTTCTCACATCCTCACCACTTTGTTCTCTTAGCAGTAGCCCATATTTCAGAACGTCTCGCAGAGTTGGGAGTTCAGAGTGCAACAACTCTCTACCAGTTCCAATTAGGTTGCTCATATGTGTGAATGTCCCCAGTCTTGTCCTCCTTTAGAAGCCATTGTAGGTCAATTCCCACTGGTTAGGATGGTAGCACTGACGGACAAGTAATCTTCAGCACACTGATGAATATGTTTCAACCTGTGAAATAAGCAAAAACAGCAGTGCATTATATATACAGCATATATAATTATTAATATAATAATTATTATATAATTCCACAAAAAGTCAAAAAAGTCACTATTTTTATGTAGCTTCTTACCAAGCAAAACTAAATTATATTAAATTAACAAAAATATCTTTAGAATTCCTAAGTCATGCTGCAACTTTTTAGCACACCTCATATTTGGAATTTGAAAGTTGAAAAATTCGACACACCCTAATACTCCAGGTGCGGCCGAACCAGGGAATTGTACAGAGAGAGCACAATCTCCTTGTTCCGAAACTGAGGGAGAGAGAGAGAGAGAGAGAGAGAGAGAGAGAGAGAGAGAGAGAGAGAGAGAGAGAGAGAGAGTTTGAGTCAGCACATGCAAAGCGAAGTTGTCTCGCATTTTACATAGACAGGAAGCGAGACTGGAAAATGAAGTCTGAAACAACAATATCTCTTCAGTATATCAATGTCTTCCCCAAAAAGTTCCTTCTTAAGTGTTAAATTTTAATAGACTCGTAATTTTGTAATACTTTATAGCAAGGGAAAAACTTATTGAACAAACTTTATGAGGTTAGCAATTATTATATATAAACAACAATATAATACTTCTTTAAGGGTTCTGGATAAAATCCCTTTATTTAAGAATTCTTTTCTATTTTCTTTCTTTTCCTTGTTTTTTCGTGATAAATTGAATTAATTTTCATGAAATTCACAGTTTACTGTTGCACTAAATTCTCCTTAAAATACAATGCATATTATTGCAAGTTCAAAAAATTATGGTACGATAAGGAAATTATTTGTACTGTAAATTCTATTTTTTGTAATTTCATTATTACATTTTAGTTTCCAATGAAATGATTTCTCACACAGAAAAGTATTTGATTAAACTTATTAAATACATCGTAAAATATTTGCCCATGCATCACTAAAAATCCAACCATGCTATGATTTTAGTAACCATTTAATTATATGATTATTTATTGATTACTAGAAATTTGTTTCAAGGAATTTCATTATTTGTTACTAGAAAAATAAGCATGGATTGGTTCGTAGATATTTTTGATCATACATTTTGTTTTTGTAGCTATTCTTTAGACTTTAGAGAGTGGGCCATGGACATAAAATGTCGTCTATCAAGTTAACAATGTTACTGAGTAATTTTGTCTCAAAAACTTCCATGTATAAACGGGATAAAACGGGAGAAAAGAGCCCAACCCTTTGTATTTCAAACACTTGCTTATAGAAGTTACCATTAAATACAGGATGATTACAAAACAAGTATACAATTTCAAAAATTTATTGTGATCAAACTATTTCTGACACAAAAATAATAATGTCAATGGAAACAGTAACTCGCAAGGTTTTTTTTAATTTATAGATGTCCAATAAGATTTCCGTGGGTAACACGGAAAAACAACAGGGAAAAAACAGATTTGTCAAGCCATAGCATCCATTGAACGAGATATCTTACGGAAAGTGTGGAAAGAGTTTGAATATCGTTTGGACATTGCCAGGATTACCCAAGGAAATCATATTGAACATCCATAAACTGAAAAAAAACTTTGCGAGTTACTGTTTCTATTAACATTATTATTATTTTTGTATTAGAAGTAGTTTGATCACGATAAATTTTTGAAATCGTATACTTCTTTTGTAATCACCCTGTATATTGTTCTTTAGTTCAATGAAAGACATTAAAAAGTTTGCATCAACAGGGAATGAGTAATCAGCCAGTTTTTTCTTGAGAAATTGTAATAAGTCATTAATTGGTATTTTAGTAAATAAAGAAACTACATCAAACCTTATTAACTACAAATTAGTAGCACTGAATTGCATTTAAATTATTAACTAAATCCTAGTTATTGATTACATAAGAAGAAGGGACCGTACCAACAAAAGGAGATAAGAGTTTGACCAAGCATTTAAACAACTTATAGGAAGTAGAATTAATCATACTAGTAACTGGGCTTGTTCGATTTATGTGTTTTTACAAGTCCATATAAGTAAGGAAGCATAGCATTGCTTATCGTAAACTGCTTTCACAAATCACGTAGATTTTTGAAAGCTTTCGGTTGAAAGTTCTGTTAACATCTTCTAATGGGTCTTTATTTAAGGGTGTAGAAGTATTAGGATCACTTAGCAGTGACTTCATTTTATCATTATACGGGTGTCAGGAAATGATTGCCCCCCCCCCCCCCTGTAGAGCAAAAACTAGAAGAGATAGATAAAAACCGGCGAGACCACTTGAAAGAGCGTTAAAATCTGAATAAAAACCATTATATTCTATTCCTGTGATTTTAATTTTTACCATTTTTTCCCCCACAGAAACCATGGCATCATCTATTTTGAACGATTCAGAGAAAAAGCGAGTTCTTGACCGCATTCGAGCTGTCACATTTCGTGAAGCAAAGGAAGCTGGTGCAACTTTCATAACTCGACACTGGGTGGCTGAGAGATTAAAAAGATCAGAAGACTTTGTCAAAAGGAATTGGAATAAGAATCCTGAAGATTGTGAAACAGAATTTCGAGGAAGAAGACCGGAGAAATTATCTCAAGAATCGAAAGACATTGTGCTTGCTGCATCACGGCGCCGAAAGAAGAGCTGCTCTGAGGTAGCGAAAGAGATACTTATCCGTCGTGGTAAGAGAGTCAATCGGCAACTTGTGCATCAATTTCGAGTTCGCCAAGGCTTGAGTGCTTGGCATGAAATAGCTAAGCCACGGAAGAGTGATCTTAATATTGAAGATCGGCTATGGTTTTGTGATTATCTTGAGGAATGGACGGAAGACGATTTCCTTCACTTGGTTGTCAGCGATGAATTCTTCGTTTATGTCTCCAGAAAACCAAATTTTCAGAATGATCGGGTTTGGGCAACAACTTCTGATGAAGTCCCAGACGACCAGAAGTATCGAGAAATAGTAAAAAATCCAGCATGTGTGGGTGTTTTCATTATGTTCTCTATTCGGAAGCTCATCTGGGTTATCAAACCAAGAGGAACCAGTTGGGATGGGCCTTATTTTCGAAATGTAATTTTAGCCCAACATGTAATTCCGTTTTGAAAGGCCCCGAGTGTGTTTTGGATGTTGAACAGGCAACCTTTCTTCACGACAAAGCCCCCTGTATGAAAGCACTTGCGACTCAACAACTGCTTAAGGACAATAACATTGATTTTTTCGGAAATAATGAATGGCCTGGCAATTCTCCCGATCTTAATGTCTGTGAACATGTCGGATCCATCGTGAAGGATCGGGTGGAGTCCTTAATGCTGGAACAACCCATTCAGAATCGGTATTCAACAGAAATTATGACTGCAAAGATCAACGAAGTCCTTGAAGAAATGAATCATGATACCGATCTCTTTGAGACACTTCTGGGATCATACCCCCGTCGATTAATGGCCGTCAGAGCTGCAAATGGGGGCAACACCCGATATTAAAACAAGTGTTTTTTATTAAAAATTAAACGCTCTTTCGTGTGGCTTTGTCTGTTTTTTTATATTCCTTTCAGTTTCTTCTGTACAGGGGGGGCAATCATTTCCTGACACCCTTTGTCCATAATAACTAAGGCGTTAGATTTATCAGGTTTTGTAAAGTGAATGTCTTTTTTTGTTTAGGATCGGCAATGGGTTTTTTAAATCGCTCAGGATAATCACAAGAACTGTTCACCTTCAAGGCACCATAAACACAACCTTTACGTAGCAATACAACACTGTTTCTCAAGATTAATACAAGATTTTGCAGTGATAACCGTATCTGGAGATGTTTCGATATTAAACGAGAAACCACATCCTACGGCACATTTCACGTCATTATTTAATTCAGAAGATAAGTTAATAAAGTTTTAAATAATCACTGTTTATTCCACACATTTTCACTGATTAATATGCTGAGTCTATTGTTAAGCTTGTATCTATTCCTTATTTCGCTTCGGCGTAATAGAAAAAAATATGTAATCCTTGAGTTGATGGTTCCATCCCTCTGAATCATTTGAGTTGAAGATTCTCCTTTTCACTTCTAATTCGTAGAATGCCTCTTTAACTTTGTTTTTGGCGATAGCAATGTGCTTAAGCAAGATGTTCTTCGTCTCACCAAAGAGTTAGTCATTTAACATCTTGTATCCGCGCCCGAGTAGAGATTTCGGTATGACTTTTTCTCTGTTACACTGTTGTAATAATTTTAACGGCTCTTCTTATAATATGCGTTGATGAGAGAATTCTTAAAGCCGTTTTAGTGGCTAGAAGCGAGCAGGGGTGCAGTGCCAATTTTATAGGTGCCGGAGCTCTGGTGGGCCTGACAAAAGCCTGCCATTTCCTATCCTGTTTCTATATATGCCACACGATGACTAAGTATTTCGTGTTTGCACTCACTCACTAAACTGTTGATAATTAATGGAGACAATTTTTTTGTTGCTTGTTATGGTAATTCCTCCAAACTTCCTCTTGCAGAGGTGCCGGAGCGGCGCTCTGGTGAGCTCCGGCAGCACTGCACCCTTCAAGCGAGCTAAAACAGTACAAAAGGGAGTAGCAAGATGGAGAAAACGTGCAGGATTCATATTTATAGCTGAAAGTCACAATAAACGCGTGAATCAGTGTAAAAACAGCTTCCCACCACCCTTCGATAATCCGAGGGATTAGATCTTTGGTGAGAGTTCCTGATAAGGCATGTATATTGGATTTTCAGTTTCCGTGAAGAGGAGTTGAAATATACTCGAAAGTGTTCGGATTGGATGTTTCATTTTTCTTGCGGGTTATTTCAGAAAATATATTTAATTTCTTTTTCATGCAGGAAGGAGGGGGCCAAGGGCGAATGCCCTGCAAAAAGAAAATGCATAGAGCAGAAATAAAAACCTTTGCTTTGAGGCTCTTAAAAAAGGTCACCAATTTTTTTTATTTTGAAAAGATTATGTAGTGGGCAAGATGCATGCATTGTAGTGGAGAATAAAAGGATAAGTGTGTTTAATGGCATGCTGGACTGCTCACAGGATAGATGAGACACGGAAAAAGATCAGCTAAGGAGGATAGTGACAGGAAAAACGGGAATTCCAGCACTCCCTGTCTCCTGCCTAACGTCTCCTCGGTCGATCGGTATCTACATATACCTATATATACATATACCTATATATATATATATACATATAACGAGGAACAAGAAGACAAAGAGACGATACATATTAAAAGAAATTTTATTGGCGGACGTTTCGGAAAAATTAATTTCCATCATTAATGCTAAAATGTTAAAAAATATAGACAGATGTAATGTATGAATAATTAGATATAATGAACGAGATATAAAAAATATATTGAGATAATAAAAATACATTATTACAATATATAATACGACTAATTGTAAAATAATTAATGAAGACTGTATAAAAGGTATATAAAGGATAAGGGAACAGTTAAAATATACAAATGATTAAAACAGAGTTAACGAATATAAGGTAACAGTGAATGTATGAGTTGACTTACCAGGTTCTGTAGAAGTGTGTGATTACGAATTGCGGGAGAATTGACAACTGGATGATGTTGAGTGGTGGGGATATTTGTATCGGAATTAGGGATTGTTTCCCGGGATCCCGGTTAATTTTATGTGCGAGATATATCCCGAGATTTTTTCGTTCATCCCGGGATATCCCGGTGCTAATTACTTACATAATAATTAGTATATATAGTATAAATACAGTATAAATATATAGTATATACTATATAGTATAAATCACAAGCTCAATCAATTGCAAAGAACTTCTCTAAGGAGTTCGACATATTTGACGCAACTGGTGAAAAAACAGTTAACATAATCAAAATAATGAATGCTCTCGAGTCTATACCACCAACTAGTGTCGAAGCGGAAAGAGCTTTTTCAGCTGAAGGACTGTTTATAACTAAACTTAGACAATTCACACTCTTATCACTCAGCCGAGTTCTATGTTTTCTACGTTCGTATTATAAGTCAAATTAGTTCTTTTAAATGCGCTATGTTTTGCATTTTCATATGTTTAGTTGTTTTTGTGTTTTTACGAGCATGCTTATTCTTTACAAGGATATTATTCTTTACAAGTGTTGATTTTCTTACAAATAGCTGTCTTGTTGCACTCAACTGTCTTTTAAGCTAGTTATTTCACACTCATAGTTACCTAATGGAATATGTTTAAATAAATAAATGATGAAATCTTTATAATTTTTATATTAATTCCTTTTTAAAAGTATAAAAAATTTAAATACATATAAAATAAAATCCCGGGAAATCCCGGGATCCCGGGACGAAGACAGATTTTATCCCGGAATCCCGGGATAAACAAAATGACTCAAAACGACAATCCCTAATCGGAATTTGTTCAGGAATTAAGATGAATGATTGCGGGTTTCCATTGGTGAGGCGGGAGAGTTTATCTGAATATGCTTAAGTTGAAGGCAGAACTACAGTATAGTCATTGAGGTTGGTTTTGTGCAAAGAATATGTTGGGATTTGAGGACGCGGAGGTCGGTTGGTTGATGCGCGGAGTCAATAACTTTGAAACTGGTGGGGAGCAGGGGATGGTTGTATTGTGGCGATGGCATTGATCCCTAAAAGCTGATTTAGATGGTTTATTTAAAGGTTCTGGTATAATACCGCGATGCTCGTCCACTCTTGTTTGATATTGGCGAAAGGTGCTGCCAGTAATTTTTCTGAAATGTCTTCCAATAAAACTTTAATATGTACCGTCTTTTCGTGCTCTTATTCTTCACTAAATTACGCTTCCCCAAGAACAAACCCTTCCATCAAATTATATATATATATATATATATCTTATGTACTGCATTCAATGACCACCATCCATCACTGTATAACAAAAAAAACGTTTTATTTCGTAATCTCTAACTGAGCCTCCATAGCTATTAATTTTAAGCGAGTGAATTTAATTAATATATTAATGTAATTTCATTAAGTTTTTAAGCAGATTTAGATAATTTCATTAAAGATTTAATTAGAAAAACAAATCTGGCATCGTGACACTGATAACTCCCTTAAACACTTCAAGGAACTTCGAACAACGGTAAAGACTTCCTTATTTAATCCTCAAAGTCTTGTTTCGAGGCGAGCAAATTTATCGAATGGACTTAAGTCGACGATATATTTACAGTTGAATAATACATGAATGGCGGAATGGCTGAGTGGATGAACGGCTGAATGTCGGAATGGCTGCATCAGGATTCGTTTAATCAGATATAACAAATTCTATAAATGGTATTTTCATTGGTTGGTTGCTCGTGGGAGAGTATTTTTTTCCATTTTCCTAGAGTTCAAGCGCCGTGCCACCCCCATGGAGAATAGGAAATGGGTTAGCAGATAATGAATGCATGTACAGTATGTATGTTATTTTCACTCTTTGAAAGTGAATATATATTATATATATATATATATATATATATATATATATTATATTATATATATATATATATATACTGTGTATATATACACACACACACACAATCAAGTTATATATATATAGGGTGAATCACGACGAAATGTCATAATTTCGGGAGCTTATAGCTGAGGTCATTCCCAGTCAAGAACTTCATATGAACATAGGTCCGATTCTTAACGGTTATGGAGCTAGGGATGTTTGAATTTCAAGCATGCTCATGCGTGACTTTGAGCTGAATTGACAGTTACTTACTGAACCGAACTAACTACGCAGTAGAGTGTTGTGTTTCACAGCGTACAGTTGATGTTTTGTTCGTTCAGTATGCCTTTTACGTTTTCAAATGCTGAATATGCCGATATGCTGTATGTTTACAGATTTTGCGATGGAAATACCACTACTGCTGCTGTCGCTGAATACCAGCGACGTTTTCCAGATCGAAGAATTCTGGATCGACGAGTGTTTAGCAATGTTTTCCGGTGACTACGAGAGAGCGGTTCATTTCCTAGCGTTACTGTTTTATCTGAGAGTCCGGTACAACAAGATGTGGCTGAACAAGAAAACATTATTCAGATGGTACAGCGGAGTCCTCATGTTAGTATGCGAAGGACTTCCACACGTCTTAGAGTTCCTCAAACGAGAGTATGTAAAACGTTACACGAAGAAGGCATGTATCCATACCACGTACAGCGCGTTCAGCACCTCCAACCCAAGGATCGTGCCCAACGGCTGGAATTTTGTAATTGGTTCAATGCCGATCGACAATTGCATTGATACGTCTTGTTCTGTGATGAGGCTCAATTTATCCGCGACGGTGTCAACAACACTCGCAATTCACATGTGCGGTCAGAAATGAATCCTCATGCCATTGTGGAAAGTAATTTTCAACATCGGTTCAGTGTCAATGTGTGGTGTGGTACTCTCTACGGTCAGCTGATTGGTTCGTTTATCTTCGAAGGTGGTCTTACAGGTGACATTTATCTACGATTTCTGCAAGACGAACTGCCGCCACTATTAGAAGATGTACCTTTGGCAACACGATTGCGTATGTACTTCCAACAAGACGGAGCTCCTCCCCATTTTAGCCGTGCAGTGAGAACGCTGAACGCATCTCAGTGATCACTTCCTTGGTCGATGAATCGGTCGTGATGGTGCACAAAATTGGCCACCCAGGTCTCCGCACCTAACCCCTCTAGATTTTTATCTATGGGGGTGCATGAAAGAGCTGGTGTACCAGAAAAATATGGAAACACGAGATACATTGCTCTGTCGCATTTTGGATGCTGCAGCCCTCATAAAGGACAATCGTAATGAACTAATATGAACTACACGCGCGATTCACAGACGAGCCGCGATGTGTATTGAGGCCAAGGGTAGTAATTTTGAAGTTATTGTAAATTCATGAATAAAAACTTTAGCAGTTATTTGTTCGCTTATTCTTATTTTTAAACATTCAAACATCCGTAGTTCCATAACCGTTAAGAATCGGACGTCTGTTCATATGGTGTTTTTGACTGGGAATGACCTCAGCTGTAAGCTCCCGAAGTTATGACATTTCGTCGTGACTCACCCTGTATATATATATATATATATATATATATATATATATATATATATATATACACACACATGGAGTGAATTTCACAACTAAACACGTGAAATAAATAAATGATACAAACCAACAAGGAAAAGTGATTCCAAAGCCGTTCGTGTATTCACCAGTACACCTCGTCAGGGAATGAAGGAAAAAGGCAAGAAGCCAAATACATTATATGTAAAGTGTAAAAAAAATAGTAAGGAGGGATTAGCAAAGAGTTAACAAGTACTGATAAAGGCAAAGGATATTTTAGGAAGATGTAGTCAATTTTATACATTCCCGAACTGTTATTGAAATTAGCTATGAAATAGATTTCATTTATGTCTATTTCTAACAAGAGCTTTAGAACTCTCCCAATTAATACTGTGATCATATCTATACATATGGTTAAACGATGCATTACGTCCTGCAAGCGTAATTGTCCTGTTTTACTCTGACGTCTGAAGGTTTTCCCGTTTGACCTATATAAACTGACTTACATTGTATACATCCGATCTGGGCTGTTCTTTATTAGTCGAGATGTAACAGTATTTTTATATTTAAAGATTTCACTAACTCCATTTGTTTTAAGTAAGGTCGGAAGATGTTTAAAATGATCCAATTCTTTTCCAATTACACTATTAAATACCTTTTTTTAGCTTTGCTTAAACAATTTTCTAGAAATGGAACAGGATAACACAGTTTAATACCAATGTTCATAATACCGCATAATTCAGACTCTAAAAATTCAGGACTAACAACTCTTAATACTCTGAGAAACAGAATAAAAAATTGAAGATTTTATGGAGGGGTTAATGGTCACAATAAAAATGAACGTAAGAATTATTATTAGTAGGTTCGCAAAGAACTTCAAATTAGAATTAATTTGCGCATCTCTGAATTTTTAGATCCAGAAATGATAAATATTCGTCATTTTCCTTTTCAACATAAATTTTATAGGCGGAACTAAATTACTGAACCTATCAAGGAATTCATCAACATCCAAATTATGAGGCGAACAACGTTGAAATTAATAATAATGAGCAAAATTATACTTTCAAAAAATGCCATACTGTATATAAATTAGCTAAACACGGCTAATCCAAACGTTCGAATTGGCAATGGGAAAGCTCCTCTCACCTGTATCAACTAATTTATACAGTATACGGAAAGGCCTTGGAATTGCTTTTCTTTTTTCCTTGTGGATTTGAATTTTATATATATATATATATATATATATATATATATATATATATATATATTATATATAATAATATATATAATAGAAACGACGTAAATAAGGAGCGTCCGTGGTGTAATGGTAGCGCATCCAACCGGCAATTGGAAGGCCCTGGGTTCGATTCCTGGGCGGTTCGCCTCATTTTTCATTTATTCGTTATTTCTCTTCCCCGTGTGCAGAGACGCTCCTTATTTACGTCGTTTCTATTCATTTATATACTGCGTGGTCATTGCAGTTAAATGCACATATTCACGATTTGCGAGGGTGCCCTCTCAGGGCATTGGTTTCTGCCCTATGTAGGAGAATTTCGATTTGTGATTGATCGAGGTCCGTGGTGTAATGGTAGCGCATCCAACCGGCAATTGGAAGGCCCTGGGTTCGATTCCTGGGCGGTTCGCCTCATTTTTCATTTATTCGTTATTTCTCTTCCCCGTGTGCAGAGACGCTCCTTATTTACGTCGTTTCTATTCATTTATATACTGCGTGGTCATTGCAGTTAAATGCACATATTCACGATTTGCGAGGGTGCCCTCTCAGGGCATTGGTTTCTGCCCTATGTAGGAGAATTTCGATTTGTGATTGATCGAGGTCCGTGGTGTAATGGTAGCGCATCCAACCGGCAATTGGAAGGCCCTGGGTTCGATTCCTGGGCGGTTCGCCTCATTTTTAATTTATTCGTTATTTCTCTTCCCCGTGTGCAGAGACGCTCCTTATTTACGTCGTTTCTATTCATTTATATACTGCGTGGTCATTGCAGTTATATATATATATATATATATATATATATATATATATAGTCATGCGGTTTGCTTCTACAAAGCTTCAATTTAATATTTAGGAGAAATCCAATGACAAGGAGGAATGTAAATGCCATGAAAAGTCTTCTTTAATGCGCAACGTTTCGAGCAATACGCTCATCATCAGGCTAGATAATAACAATATGAAATTAGAATCAATAAATAAATGTGAACAAGACAAAATAATTTCCATAAAACCTATTCAGTAAAAGCAAATTTTAAAAAGACTAAAAGAAGAGGGTTAAATTCAAAGTTATAAAAATTTACATATAAAATTAACCAGAAATTTAAAAAGCTTGTTTCCTGTTTTGTTTTGTTTTAAATTACTCGTGCCTCGGAACCAGCATTGAAAGGTTCGTAGTGTTAATTATTCCATTGTATTAGTGTTAATTATTCCAGTGTACTAATTTCAAATTTACTATATGTAATTTAAAAATAGCTTTTTAAATTTCTGGTTAATTTTATATGTAAATTTTTATAACTTTGAATTTAACCCTCTTCTTTTAGTCTTTTTAAAATTTGCTTTTACTGAATAGGTTTTATGGAAATTATTTTGTCTTGTTCACATTTATTTATTGATTCTAATTTCATATTGTTATTATCTAGCATGATGATGAGCGTATTGCTCGAAACGTTGCGCATTAAAGAAGACTTTTCATGGCATTTACATTCCTCCTTGTCATTGGATTTCTCCTAAATATTATATATATATATATATATATATATATATATATAAACACACCTTTCAACTTTTCAAAGGTTCCGCGCGATGATTCCTCATTTCATGAATGTCAAGCTTGTCGCCCATCCTCTCGAGTTGGCTTGGTGAAGTAGTGAGTTGGTTTCTTGTACTCTCCACCTCACATAGCCAGGTACGCCCGGCTCATCGGGGATTGTTCTGAGCCAAGCGTCTAATTTTCTTTTGAAGATGTCCACTGCAACACCATTCGTGTTTCTTAGGTCTTTGGGCAGCTGATTAAACAGTTTTGGTCCTCTCACAACAAAACTATTTTCTTTCAGGGTTAAGGATGTTCCCTGTCTCGCCTTTAATTTGGGAACACGACACAGTCTACCGTTTCTACCTTCCATCGTTGTTTGTGGAGTTACAGGGTTCAGAGTAAGATTAGGACTAGTTTCTCCGTTATTTTCCCCAAATGTAAATAATGGTGTATCTCTCTTTTCTCCATTCCAGTTAATATAGGTTTAGTTCGCGTAACTTTTCCCAGTAATTTAGTTCTTTGTACCCCTTGATCTTGGCTGTGAAGCTTCTCTGAATCCCTTCCAGCTGTCTAATGTCTTCTTTTTTATATGGGGATGTTAGGACCGATCAGTATTCCAATTTGGATATGATCAGTGTTTTCAGTAGAGGAATCATTACATTCCTATCCCTTCGTTTAAACTTTTAAAGGTTCTCAATATCTGCCCCGTTATTATATATATATATACTGTTTAATAAGTCGTTTTTGTCTGATGTGGGTAAACGTTTTTTTACTTTATACTTCTTATTATATTTTCGGTAATTATACAGTTAACGTTAGAATTTCGCGAAAAAGATTTCATACCTTTGTAATGAATCGTAGCTTTTTTATATTATTTGACTATAGATCTAAGTGCGTGCCGGCTTTATTAATGAAGCAACTGAAAAATCTGGATCAATGAAAGAAAGCCACCCCCCAGCGTTCTTTAGTTAGCTTTATAAGGCTAACTAACGAAAATATAACGACCTAACTTAACCACCAATCGTCAAGGGCGTACAGTTGACCTAACGATTGGTTAGGGTAGTCGTGATATTTTCGTTAGTTAGCCTTATAAAGTTAACTAAAGAAGGCTGGGTGGCTTTCTTTCATTGATCCAAAAATCTTATTCCATTAAATAATTTTATTTAATTAATCATATGGACATAATTAAGGGTGGGCCGGTGTATGCCTACATTTCACTCTAGTAATCTCCTACCAAAGAGAGACACTATTGTCTTAATTACTTTCATCGAGTTACATTTTCAATACACAATACCACCACCTTATACTTTGCGAAGCCCAGAGAAAGTCTGCTCTATGCCTTGACGGGTATCTTCATAGGTGCCCAAATCTCTTCTAGAGTTCCTGCGTTTCAAAAGGAGCCTCTCTGATTGGTTAATTTTAGGTGCAATTACCTCATTAGTCAAATCTAAAAGCTAAATTCCCTGTGTATGTTTCGAAATCCAAGATAAACCTTAAACCGTGAACATATTTGCATTAGATAACAGTAATAAAATAACATTGGTTTTCATTCCTAATTATATTTAATTCCAAATATTCCCTCCGAAACTACGATTACTTTAATAACGTGTGCAGAAATTTGTACGTCAACATTTGTACGACGGAAATTTATACGCCAGCATTTGTACGCCAGCATTTGTACGCCAGAACATTTATACGACTGGAAATTTATACGACTGACATTTGTACGACGGTAATTTAAGTATGCGATCTACCGGACTTTTTTGACTGAAGTATGCGATCTACCCATGACAATAACCGTGACTTCATGTTTTTATATAAACATAAACACAGGTGCAAAAAAAAAAATAAATAAATAAAAGTAAACATTATTTAAATATTTTGAAAATAATTTCAATTTGAAGAATTTTAAATTTTATCATGTATCACAGCGCATTAAAGGATTAACAGGTAGGTAAATGGTTATTGAATAGGTACAGGTGGTTAGGTTAAGTTAGGTTAGGTTAGGTTAGGTTAGGTCTGGAGATTAATGAGAAAAAAATCGCAAGATTTGTTCTCCAATTTTTTCAATGACATTCGTTCTGTCTATCGCTAGTTACATTTTCTCTTAAATTGATAAGCTGAAATCTGGTTTCAATTATGCATTTAATTATTGTAATATGTAATTTCATAATTTGTGATAATTTGTATTTTAACTTACCTAGTTTCAAATTCAATTTTATTAACTGATCATGAATTTCTTGCGTATAACGTATAAATTACCGTCGTACAAATGCTTGGCGTATAAATTTCCAGTCGTATAAATGTTCTGGCGTACAAATTTCCGGGTTTCCTTTAATAATAACAACAGTGGACAACAAATTATAACTTTTTTCCTGTTCCTCAAATAAAATAGGGTAATTCTGGTAGATTTTTGCACGCAGAATACGAATATGGATGCGAAATGTTTCCATCACCCACAGTTTTTCAAGTTGAATTTTAATTTTGTTTCAAAAACAGGAATATGTAGACATAATTGGTAGCATTAGAACTACACTTTTTGGGAGATACTGGGGCCGAAGATGGCTAAAATAGCTGTTAGATGAATTGCACTTAATGGGGAGACCAGTAGTTATATATATATAACGGGTGTGCCATAAAAAAGGGTACATTTTAAAAAGGCTATAAAATCAACATTTGTTATTTAATTTTAATAAAACTTCTACACAATAAAACATATGTATTTATCTATACGCAAACAAGTTTTCAGACTAAAATATTAAATAATTCAAATTCTATCAACATTTAACGAAAAAGTATGATTTTTCTACTTAACATGCAAAAATTATTAAACTTTTTTTAATATTTTTTTATAAAAATAATTTTTAACGTAAAATTTACCCGAAATTATTAAAAAAATTGTTCGAAATGCTTTCCTTCCATTTCAATAACATTTTTATTCTTGGCCGGAATATGGGAGAACTTAGCAGAGCGAGTCTACAGGACTAAGATAAAAGATGTCGCTCATTTAAGCGAGATCATCATTCAAAAATGGGAAGATCTTCCACAGGAATAAATCGAGTCAGATCACTTCCGGCCAAGAATAAAAAAAGTTGTTGAAATGGAAGAAAAGCATTTCGAACAATTTTGTTAATAATTTCAGGTAAATTTTATGTTAAAAATTATTTTTATGAAAAAAAATATTAAAAAGGTTTAATAATTTTTGCATGTTAAGTAGAAAAATCATACTCTTTCGTTAAATGTTGATAGAATTTGAATTATTTGATATTTTAGTCTGAAAACTTGTTTGCCTATAGATAAATACATATGTTTTATTGTGTAGAAGATTTATTAAAATTAAATGAAAAATGTTGATTTTATAGCCTTTTTAAAATGTACCCCTTTTTTTTATGGCATACCCGTTATAACTTATCATTGCTCTTATCAACCATGCTTGCTCATAACTGCAGAGTTCATGAGGGTACATATCTTGCTCCTGGTCAAAAATAAGTATGGAGACATTCTGTCCAGCAATAATTACAGGCCTATTGCTGTCGCTTCTTGCTTCTCGAAACTACTAGAAAAACTTTTGTTACTCCGATTAAATGATTACCTATGGACATCTCCTAATCAGTTTGGTTTCAAAAGGTCCCACTCAACTGACCTGTGTATCTGTATGTATTTAAAGAAATAATATCTAAATACACTGACAGTAATTCAATTATTTATAGCTGTTTCCTGATATAAGTAAGGCATATGATAGAGTGAACCACAATATTTTATTTAAAAAACTAGAAGACAGGAAAATTCCCATGTACATATTAAATTTATTGAAATTTTGGTATTCCCACCAATCTTTTATCGTTAGGTGGGCCAATGTACTATCCGAATGTTTTGGCTCCTCTTGCGGGGTGAGACAAGGCTCATTGCTCTCTCTCCTATGCTGTTTAATATGTATATTGACGGATTAATTGCTTCACTTAATGAGGCAACAGTGGGATGTTGTATAGATAACACAAGGATGAATAACTTAGTTTATGCCGATGATATGGTGTTAATAATCTCTCCGTTAAAGGTCTGGATCGGCTACTAAAAGTCTGTGAAGTGTATTCGCAGAAACATGATATGCTTTGTAATGTTACAAAAACTAAGGTTATGCAATTTCATCCTAAAAGCTGTAATCAGCCAGATGATATTAGGTTTAAAATGAAAGGTGAAGTAATTGAGGAAGTACAAGCGTTTAAGTATTTGGGTGAAACTATTACCAGCTCCTTGAGTGATGACTCAGATATAAGAAAACAATCTCGAAGCCTTTGTGATAAAGCGAATATGACTATAAGGAACTTTCGGTTCTGTACAAGTGAAGCTAAAGACACTCTTTCGTACTTTCTGTAGTAATATATACGGACAGCAACTCCGGGTGAATTATAAAAAAGGTTCTGGCAGAACCCTAAATTTGCTGTACAACAGGTCTTTTAAACTTTTACATAAATTACCCCCGAGATGCTCAGCTTCGCAAATGTTTGCTACTCGCAATGTCCCGAACTTCCCGGAGATAACAAGACGTGCTCAATACAGTCTAATGCAAAGAATTAAAAAATCAACCAACCCGATTATCCAAACTATCCATGAGTCCTGCCGTTTATCCTCTAAGGCTGTAGCGTATAGAGTCATTAGATTTTCACCTAACTTAAGCGTGGTAGATACGCATTTCAAGTAACCTAACTTACTTAACTTAACCCAACTTACAAAAAAAAAACCACTTACACGTGGTTGTATACTCTATTAAAAGTTTAATAAGCAATTTATTTTTTTTAAATAAAACAAAAAAAATTGTCCAGTATAGTTAACCTTAGGTGTTGAATCTCCGAACCTCAGTGTCTTCACTTCGTTATAACGAGCAACAGGCGCTGTTCTCATTAGTTTAGGTTAAAAGCACTTTTATTTGGCATTCACCTTTATTGTTATACGTTCTTTCGTGCAACGATGAATAATATTTTAATAAAGAAAGATATTCTTGTAACAATTTTATATAACATCACCCGTAAACTCAATATCATTGTAACAACATAAAAAAGTATCTACACACTCCGGAAGCATGATAAAAGGGATAATAATAATAATAATAATAATAATAACAATAATAATAATAATAATAATATTATTATTATTATTATTATTATTTAAGCTAAATCACTATTCAATAAATTATGAAAATTAAAACCTGAAATTAAATAAAATCTAAAATAAAAACTTTTTAAAAACTCGTGAAAAATCCTTTCTCGTTTTGTGAAACCAGTTTTTGCGTAAGATTTTCTGTCCTGTCGAAAATCCTTGATAATCTCAGAAATTTGGAAATTAGCGACCAACTCTTATTTCAAACAGAATTCAGAGTCAGTAAAAACAATTTTATTACACTGTAAATCCTCTGTTATTACACGTGCAGTGTGTGTGTGTGTGTGTATATATATATATATATATATATATATATATATATATATATATATATATATATATATATATATATATATATATATATACAGGGTGGGCCGTAAGTTTCCATACATAGGAAAAATTAAACGTTTGTTTTTATGTTTCAGATACCCTAAGAATATACGTTTGACGTAAGATCTTGTTTACTGATGAAGCAAATTTTTACGTCAATGGAGAGGTTAATCGGCAAAACATACGTTATTGGAGTAATGCTAACCCTAACTGGCTGAGTCCAACGAAGATGCAAGGTGCCGGTAAAGTGATGGTGTGGGCCGGGATATGGGGTGACAGAATTATTGGACCAATTTTTGTCAGTGGAAATCTTAATGCCGAAAGGTATCTTAACATGTTGCAAGAAGAGATTTTCCCATCCCTGCTAAACGAGGAAGGTAACTTCCCAGTTTACTTCCAGCAAGATGGAGCTCCACCTCATTATGGTCTTCACGTGCGTCGGTATTTGGATCAGCAGTTTCCGGATGCTTGGATTGGTCGGCGTGGTCCTGTGGAGTGGCCTCCCAGATCCCCAGATCTCACCCCCCTTGATTTCTATCTTTGGGGGCACTTGAAGGCCATGGTGTATCAGGAAAAGATACGAGACATAAATCATCTAAAGGAACGTATCACCAACGCCATTACAAGCATAACGTCAACTGTGCTAATGCGTGTTCATCAACAGTGGGGAACACGTATTGAAATGTGTTTTCAAAACAATGGCAACCATGTAGAGCATATTATATAAATAAAAATGGTTGTCCATAAAAAATGTTTATTTTTCCTATGTATGGAAACTTACGGCCCACCCTGTATATATATATATATATATATATATATATATAACAGGAAAACCCACAGTAACAAAGTATTCAGCTTTATTCTAACGTTTCGGGAAATTCTTCCCCGTCTTCAGAGATCTGTATCAAAGTATGAAAATAGCACAGAATTTACAAAAAATATTTTTATTATATTAACCCTGTCATGCCTGAATTATGAAAGTTTTATTTTAATATTTTTTTCCTGTTCAAGCCAAAATAATATAATCAGAACGCAAGACTCAAAATTCAGATCTTAAGGCTCAAAATCGAGTGTCAAGTTCATGTTACTAGGCAACGGTCGGCGTTAAAGGGTTAAAATAATTAAAATATACCCGTTAATATTAACAGTTTAAAATGCAACATTATTAGTCTCTTCACGATAATACTTATTGTACAAACCTGAGCTACAGTATTAAAATTCGTCTATTGCAAGATCCTTCCTCTTAGAGTAATGAAGATTCATTATGAATAACTCCATTTGGATCATTTTGTTTGGTTGAAAAGGTGTGAATTTATAAACCACAAGCCATATATAAACATGAATACTAAAGTCTACTATTGTACTTACTGGTGTGTCAGATTAGTTAGGGTACTATGTTTATTTCAAGAAAAGACTGTTGTTCGCTCAAAAATGGGCGTAACTGTTGAACGAACAATGATTCCAGAATGCGTAGTTGTATCTTATTGGAGTTATTATAATTTTTAATTTTGGTGGGTCAATGAGTGGTTAAGTAAGTGACAATGTTCTCTGATAGATGATTTGCTTAGTCTTTGTAATGGTTAATGTTTTCTATAGGATTTGACTATAGGATGTTCGCATTCTCTTATAAATGATTGATGCTCTGTGGCACTAATGTAACAGGCTCAGTACTCTGCGCACGTGAATTTGAAAATGATATGTGAATTAAAGCGTGTTGGTAGCTTTTCTTTAACTTTGAAATATGACTTTATGAGGTGATCATTAGTAAATATTAGTTTCATACTTACTTGTGGACAGGGTGGTGTATCGGGGCCAAAAAAAGTAACGCGATACAATACTCGATACATTGACAAAAATGTATCTCGTTACACCGGTCTGCATGAAAATCGATTTCTTTATTTTGAGTTGTGATTCTGAAGCAGTTCGCTGCGCTGAATTAAAAAATGCTACCAGTTTTTTTCTATCACCCACAGTTTTAAAGTTATTAGCAAAACAATTTTGGGGCGTTTTGTAATTTTTTACCTTTTTTATCTTTAATTAATTTCGTTTTTTCATATTTTTCAGATAGATAATTCTAACATTACGTCTTTAAAATTTTAATAATGGCTTCTAGAGGATGTACCCATAGTCCAGACATATTTTGTTATATTTGTGGTCGGTATGTTGTAAAACAAAGGACAAATGTAACGACCTTCATTAAGAGAGCTTATCATGCTTATTTTGGAATTAAATTAGGAGATCAAGACAAAAGCTGGGCTCCACACAAGGTTTGTCTTACGTGTGTTGCGGCACTAAGGAAGTGGAGCAAAGGTAAAAATAAAAGTTTGCCATTTGGGATCCCTATGGTATGGCGCGAGCCTAGAAACCATACGGACGACTGCTACTTCTGTTCTTGCAGTGTTAAAGGTTATAATGCAAAGAATAAAGAGAGCCTTCAATACCCAAGTCTTCCATCTGCAATAAGGCCGGTACCCCATGGTCCAGAAGTTCCTATTCCCCGCCCACCCGAGAGTCTGGATCAATACAATTCAGGTTCTGATTCAGCTCCAAATCCAGAAAATGATGATGTTTATGAACAGCCAACAGTTGACCGAGATCCTAAACCATTAACCCAAGCCGAACTAAATGACTTAGTCAAGGATTTGAATCTGCCTAAGGACTCTGCAGAACTTTTGGGGTCTAGATTGCAGGAGAACAATTTATTGGCATCCGACACATACTTCGCTTGGTACAGAAATCGTGAGAAAGACTTCGTGCCTTTTTTCGAAGAAGATGGTCCCTTGGTATTTTGTAAGGACATCACAGGATTAGTGTGCAAGCTAGGCATCGAATACCAAACCAGTGACTGGAGGTTGTTTATAGATTCCTCTAAAACCAGTCTAAAAAGAGTGTTACTGCACAACGGTAACAAATATGCATCAATCCCAGTGGCCCATTCTACTCATTTAAAAGAGACCTATGATAACATGAAACTGCTTCTGGAAAAAATTCAGTATCAAAATCACAGATGGATATTGTGTGGGGATCTCAAAGTCCTTTGCATGTCCTTCGTAGTCTTAAGTCTTTGGAATAAGTCCTGAAATGTTTGCAAGTAAAGAAGGTAAATATATTTTGTTTCTTTCAGTTATTTTTTTATTCTTTCATAAACAAGCAATATGCTTGTTCAAGAGCTAGGAGCTATTTAATTCTGCTTTAATTAGGTTTTACTCTATCACCTAAAGATTTCGTGCTACAAGGGGTGTTGTAATACCTCATCTGTCCCCAAATGTTAACCACCCATTGATGGGAGGGGAGAGAGTATTTTGCTGGGAACGGGACTGGTTGTTATATATATTTACCCTACATTATTATGTAAGCGTTACTGTAGTCTATAACAACAAAATTTATGGTTTATCATGTGCAATCCAATGTTGGTCTCGATAAGATGGTTCACATTTGGGGATAAATGGGGGATTTATGACACACCCTGTAGTAAGAACACCATACGTGATAGGGAAAAACTAACTATATTTTTGAGATCAGCGCACTCAAATTATATAGAATCACCAACTAGTTTCTAAAAATCGATCGACAAGTTTTCAAATGTGTACTGGTGTAATATATGTATCGCGATACGATATAACACAGGGTGTTTCAGGAGGAAAGGGTAATACTTCGGGAGGTGATAGTATCGGTCATTGTGAGTAAAAAAGTTCATATGAACATGTGTCTAATTCTGAATGGTTACGGAGATAGAGCTGTTTGAATCTACAAATACAAAAGCATTGTTAATGGTAATCAAGAAAGAGAAACCAATTACTGTTTCTAACATTTAATGTTTAAACATTGGCATTTTGAATGGTATCAGATACAGAAATGACAAATTTGTTACAGTTTACAATACGTTTTCGAAAATCCCACCGTCAACCTCAATGCACTTTGCAACTCGTGTGCGAAGATCGCGTGTTGTTCGTTTGAGTTGATCTTGACGTTCCTTTATGCGGGCAGCAGCATCCAAAATGCGCGCGAGCAATTCGTCTCGTGTATCCACCTTTCTTTTGTAAACTTGACTTTTCATCCACCCCCACAAACAATAATCTAACGAAGAGAGGTCTGGAGACCTTGGTGGCCATTGAATGGAACCACCGCGGCCGATCCATCGACCAGGGAAAGTTTGATTTAGGTATTGCATCACCAGACGGGTAGAATGTGGAGGAGCTCCGTCATGCTGAAAGTGCATACCAGTGCGTGTAGCCAAAGGAACATCCTCCAATAGTCCTGGCAATTCATTTTGCAGAAATTCTAGGTAACCTTGTCCTGTAAGACGATTCTCTAAAGTAACAGGGCCAATCAACTGATCATCGATGATACCGCACCACACATTGGCAGAGAAGCGATGTTGAAAATTTGTTTCCATAGTGGCATTTGGATTTTCGTCTGACCACCGATGAGAGTTACGGGTGTTGCTGATACCGTCACGGGTGAAAGTAGTTTCATCGGTGAACAGTATTAATCGAAGCAATCGGCGATTAGCATTTACCCAATGACAAAATTCCAGTCGCATGGCAGCGTCTCCTGGTTGAAGGTGTTGTACACGCTGTACATGATATGGATGCAAGCCTTCCTCACGTAATGTTCGCCATACTCTTATGTGTGGTACACCGAGACGTGTAGAAATTCTTCGTGAGCTAGTAGTAGGACTACGCTCTACCAACTGAAGAATGTTTTCCACTTCATCCACATCTTGTTGACCTTCACGTTCAGATGAAACATGAGCGCTGGGAAGTGTACCAATCTCAAGCAATGTGTTGAAAACCCTGGTAAGCACTCTTCGATCCGGAATTCTGCGGTTCGGAAGCCGTCGACGGTATTCTGCAACAGCAGCTGTTGCACTTCCATCGCAAAAACCGTAGACATACACCATATCTGCATATTCGGCATGTGTGAACGGTGTGTGGCATTCTTAACACTGCTTCAAACACCAAACAATGTCACTCACAACAGTCAGCTGTCGATTGGCTTATGTTACATGCTTACATTACAGCTTACATGGTTCAAGGTTATAGGGGAGGGAAGGGGGAGGAAGAGCTGCACGCGCATCAGATTCAAAGAGCTCTATCTCCGTAACCATTCAGAATTAGACACATGTTCATATGAACTTTTTTCCTGACAATGACCGATACTATCACCTCCCGAAGTACTGACCTTTCCTCCTGAAACACCCTGTGTGTATATATATATATATATAATGTATAATATGTAGCCTATATATATATATATATATATATATATATAATAGTGGTGGACCGGATATCCGCATCATTTTTAACACCCACATCCGCACTTCTGACTGCGGATGTTATGCGGATATTACCTCTAATAAATTATGCAATTTCCATTTAAATTAGTTTATAAAGTAGTTTATAAGACCCAATCATGCACATTTCATGTAAAGTATTAATTATTAATGAACAAACAAATATATAAACCTCAAAATATAAATACCATTAAATCAACAAACACTGCCTGTGCCGCTGTGCGTACTCCAGTGATTTTTTTTTCACAGCAACACAGTAACTTTTCAAAATGAAATTGTTCGTATAAGATCAAGCAGTCTATCGTGTTTCGAACAAGATTATTGTAAATAAATACAAAAAATAGTAAATTCTTTAGCAAAATAAAAATGCTAATTTTCTATAGCAAACACATTGCAAAATTTGCACAGTTTCTAAAATTAGCAACATCTGACAACTCTGCCCGGTTGCGGCCGACTGGTGAGTCAAAAACTCAGAACGACCATCCGTTGATGTCAGTAGCTGTTGAGTGCTTGTCATCATAATGAAAACATTAATATTAATTTTAATTCTTATGCATTGCCTACCATAATAGTAATATCACGAAATTTGAAAAATTATATCATATATTCATAATTCTATATTATATTGATAGATTAACTAAATATCCGCATCCGCGGATATTGAAATTAAAAATCCGCATCCGCAGATGTTGAAAAACTGACATCCGGTCCACCACTTATTTGTATCTTATCTTTCGATACGATACAAATAATAAAAAGTGTATCGCGATACGATACAATATACAGAAAATGTGGATATACAGTAGTAGTCGAGATACGATTTTTTTTTAATTCTATTTTTAATTTAGAATAAATTTGGTCTTGGTATGGAAATTTTATATAAAGAGTATTTTTCGGTGCTGAATACTACCTAATTATAGTTTGGTTTATAAATGTTGTACAGGAATTTATAAGTACGTTTCTGTATAAAAGGGAGGGGACAAATCATTATCTCGTAGAAACTTAGTAATGTATTGAAGTTCCTTATGGAAGGAAAGAAAAATTGTGCTCTTGGAATTTTATTATACGTTATATATTATTTAATATACTCGTATAATTTTATTGTATGTTATATTATTTAATATTAATATAACATATAATAAAATTTATAACATAAATGAAAAACGTAAGTTAGGTATAATATAAAGTCAAACAACCAATAAATATACTGTCCCGAACGTTTATACATAATTTTGCTGAAGACATTTTTTTCAGTTGATCATGTTAACTTTATGATCTTTATGAACAGTTTCGATATTGAATCGCTCTATACTAATATCCTCATATATGAACTTACGAGTATATGCTACAC